>ML790420.1:179661-194368 GCA_009831015.1 Picea engelmannii
GACCAACCCCCCCATCAGACCAGAGGTGGGTTTAAGTAACTTCGTGGGAAAATCAAGAACCTCCTGCCCTTCCCCAAGAAGCTCACTTAACTGATCCCCTCCCTTAGACAAAAAGGGTAATTAACAATAGAAATAAACACTTAGCCCCTCAAGCCCCCTCTCTTGTGGAATCATAGACCCTATAACTCTAGTCCTTGTCTGTCTAGCAGCCAACGATGTGTTTATTATTAATAATGATCAAAAAATTACATGTCTTGGGCACACTGGCCTTTTAGTAATTGTTTGGGCACTCTGGCCTCTCACCATTGTAACAATACATTATTTAAAATGGGGGTTCAAAACCTGGGGTGTTACATCCCCTCCCCCTTATTTTGGCACTGTTCTCAGTGCATATACAAAATAAAGATCAAAATCTCAAATTTATTCAAAAATCTATGGGTACTCTGCCTGCATGGAATCTTCATGCTCCCAGGTAACATCTTCAAGACCGTAGTAGGTCCACTGAACTTTTACCAGCTCTATTAATTGATTCCAGAGCATTTTGACTTTTCTGTCCAATACCCGCACTAGCTGAACCTGAAAATCTCCCTCTGTCTCTATCTGAATCAGGTGCCAATCAATAACATGGTTAGGATCATGTACATATTTCTTTAGTAAAGATACATGAAATACATTATGCACATTCAATCCAGAAGCTTGCACAAAGTCCCTCCTTGCTTCCGTCTGCTATTCCAATGAATTCATTGGTACCTCTCAGCCATCACTATGGGTACACTTCTTCCCCCTTATCTCCCCAAGATGCAAAGGGGTCACACAAAGAACTCAGATCCAACTAGCTCAATATTTCCCTCAAAAGGAGAGGCTTCCACCTCTTTCACAAGATTGCATCCCAACTCACACAAGTAAACTTAGTCAATAGAAATTTCACCAACATTTCATTCATCCAAAATTAGGATAATTTCCTCTTCCTCACCATTCGTTTTATAAGAAATTTATTTTTGACACTTATCCTCTCATGCACAATTAGCTTATAGATTATTCACCCCAACACATGTCATACTTTACCCAAGTTGCACATGTTTAATCCTTTTTAAAATTTAAATAATTAAGCATTTTCCCTCACACCCACTATTAGTTTCTATATTTCTTCCTAGTTGTCCCTTAGTTCCCCAAATGCTCTTTTATTATGTCCCCTAACTAATTTGTAGTTGGATTTTGATTAGAACTCTACTTCTAGTTAAGATTAGAGTCTAGATTGACTTAGTATTCTAACTCCATGTTAACTACACATTCTCTCATGAAATGATTTTCTTTTAATTTAAAAGTTCTTTTTTATTTATTTCATGCAGACATTGTGAACATGCCTAAATTATTATTCTTATTCTCCCCTTTACTAGTATTTATTTAATCTAAAATTCCCTTAACCCACTTTAATTTTATTTAATCAAAACATATATAGAATTAGACTTTAGGTTATGTTATCTGTATTACAACAAGTAATAATAATTTATGTTATGTCTTCTAACAAAGTCTAAGTGTTCATTTATTTTCTAAGGTCTTCTAGATTTTTATTGACTCAAAAATTATTCATGCGACGTGCCCTTCAAGACGTACCTCTGTGCTCCAAGGGTGCCACTCTCCATTGACTAGTTTGGAAGTTATCCGACACTTGGAGTCAATATTCCACTTATCGACCTTGTGTGAGGCTTATGGATTACTGAGGAATACAAAATCCTCCTTATTGTGCGCCCCTCAAAAACCCTCGTGAGCGACTGTCTCATTATTCCCTCACAACATCGTGAACCTCTCGAAGCAAGGTAGTCATTAACATTTAGTTCAGGTCATGGTTGGAGTGCTAGTAGGATGTGATAGGGATGATTCCACACCTCTCCCTCATTCGTCTGGTATATGTGTATGACCCCTTTACTTCATATGTGAGTCAGTTTAACAAGTGTCTCCATGCATGCATCCAATGACAAAGATAATGTCAATAATCCATATACATGGAATCCATATTGAAATTATCATCAATAATATATGTGTAAAATCAATTACTCAAACCAAAGTAAATATCGACTCCCTAACTCAATCCAGATTCCAAGGAAGTCTGTCGATGCTATCAACATCCTTAACATGTCACATTTATTGCACACTCAAGAAAACTCATCATAATACCCATCAATGTTATATATCACTATAAATAACATAAAAACTTTTAAAACATAATCATAGCATAAACACACAACTAAACTAATAATCATAAGGTAACATGTTTTAACCAGATCACTTGCTCGCAAGTGTCCTCAAAGAATAAGTCAGTGTATGAAAAAGTTATTAGTGGAACTTGATGTTACATACACCCCCTCTTGTTTTAAACTTTGTCCCGATGTTTGTACAATTTAACAATAAAAGTAATAAATGTAGCTGATACTAATCTATATATCCAACTATCAAAATAAATAAGGAAACTACTGACGCATCACATATGCATCCTCCCACCTAGCAGAATGTGGACTATAATTGTCCCACTGTACCTTGACATGATCAAATATTTCACGCCGTAGATTTCGAGTGCGATGGTCCAATATTCGGATTGGCTCCACTATGAAACCACCCTCGTCTAATACCTGCAATGAATTCAAGTCAATAACATGTGACGGATCTGAAATATAATGTTGCAAACTGATACATGAAATGGATCATGCATATGCCTCAAAGAATCAAGTAAGGCTAGTCGGTAAGCCACGGGTCCTTTCCTTTCTACAACTTCGAAAGGTCCCACAAACCTTGGAGAGAGTTTAGCACCCTTTCCAAATTTTATCGAAATCTTATGCAGCTTCACCCACAAAAAATTTTTATCACCAACCTCATAACTACGGTCAATGCGATGTGCATTAGCATAACTCTTTTTCCAATCTTTTTCCTTATAGTTTACATCTATTCTTACATTTCTTGGATCACTTTCGGTCCCACCAGGACCCTATCCTCTATTCGATCCAAACTCAAAGGTGTACGACATGGTCGTCCATAGAGAAACTCAAAAGGTGCCATCTTTATCGCACTCTGATAATTGTTGTTGTACGCAAACTCTACCAATGGTAAAAATTCTCCCCATAGTTTTTGTTGATCCATCACATACATTCGAAGCATATCCTAAATAATTTGATTTGGTCTTTCTGTTTGTTGATATGTTTTAGGGTGATATGTTGTACTAAAATTCAATTGCGTTCCCAAAGCCTCTTGGAAACTAGTCCAAAAATGTCCAGTGAATATCGATCCTATATCAGATATTATCTTTATTGGTACACCACACAATAACACAATTTCACTAACAAAAATTATAGATATGTGTGTTGCTTGATACATCGTATGAACTGGGATAAAATGCACACTCTTCGTCAAAGACTCAACGACTACAAAATTAGAATCATGTCTCCTTGCCATCAATGGAAATCCAACAATAAAATCCATCGATATAACCTCCCATTTTGATTTGGGAATCACATCTAGCTGTAATAAACCTGCTGGATGTTTATGTTCATCATTCACTTGCTAACATTCAAGACATCTCACCACATAGTTAACTATATCAGTTTTCATTCCTTTCCAAAAGAATAGTGGTTTAAGATCTTCCTTTATCTTCATGACTCCAGGATGAGCCATATACACCACTCTATGAGATTCATTCAAAATTAAATTGAACTGAATTCGTCAATTGGTGGTACATAAATTATGTCGTTATACCTTAGTCGCTCGTCACTGTCCAAAGAATATACTTCATATCTAGGTATCATCATGGTATTTTGTCTGATATTTTCTTTTATTTCCTTGTACCAGTTGTCATCAATATGTAATGCTAAAATATTTTCTCGAAGATTCATCTTAAGGGGTATTACTGAGAATATGTGAGGTCTCCAACTCAATGCATCCACTACTATGTTAATGGTTCCTTTAATATACGTGATCTCAAAATCATATTCACTTAACAGTTCTGACCAACATATTTGTTGGGCGTTCAAGTCACTCTGAGTAAAAATGTGTTGCAATCCGCTATGATAAGTTTTTAGTCCGAATTTCCATCCAATAAGAGAATGTCTCCAAACTCTCAAGGCATAAACAATCACTAATAATTCCAAGTCATGCATAGCGTAATTCTCTTCATGCCTTCTTAGTTTCCTTAATATATATGCGATAACTCGACCTTGTTGCATAAGTACTCTACTTAGTCCTTGCTTGGATGCGTCTGTGCATACCAAGAATTATTGTCCATATCATGGACCTTTAATATCAATGTTGTAGTTAATAATTCTTTAACATTCTGAAATGATTCCGGGTGCATTTCTCCGATCATACAAATTTCTTGTTCTTCTTTTGTAATTCCGTAATTGGATTGTTATTTTTGAAAAACCTTCAATGAAACATCGATAGTAACCTGCTAATCCCATAAAACTATGTACTTATTTCATGTTCATCGGTGTTGGCCATTCCATAATAACTTCAAATTTCACTAGATCCACAACGATACCTTCTCCATAGATAATGTGTCCCAAATAATGAATCTTTGTCTGATAAAATGAACATTTCGACAGCTTTCTGTATAACTTGTTTTCTCTTAAACAATACAACACTAATCTCGAGTGTTCTTCGTGCTCCTCTCTCGTCTGAGAGTAAATCAATATATCGTTAATAAATACATGTACGAACTTATCCAAATACTCCTGAAATACCCCATTCATTAAACTCATGAATACACCCGAGGCATTCGTCAATCCAAACGACAATACAATAAATCCATAATGTCTGACTCTTGTCTTAAACGTTTTTTTAGGAATGTCTTCCTCTTTAATTTGCAACTAATGATATCACGATCTAAAATCAATCTTTGAAAATATTTTCTCTCCTTTCATTTAATCAAATAAGTCATCAATTCTCAGTAACGGGTACTAGTTCTTGATCGTGGCTTTGTTTAATTGACGATCTAGTCAATGAAAATCCTCCACGATTCATCCTTCTTTCTTACAAAAATTATTGGTGCACTCCATGGTGATATGCTTGGACGTATAAGTCCCCAATCCAACAAATCCTTCAATTGCATCTTTAACTCTTGTAATTCAGGTGCCAACATTTGATAAGGCGTTCTAGCAATTGGTTTTGTTCCAGGTTTTAAATCTATAGTAAATTTCAATTCTCTATTTGTCGGTAAACCTAATAGTTCTTTAGGAAAAACATCAACAAACTCCGATACTACTAGAAAGTATTCCAATCTTTCCATGTCACCTTTTCATTAAGATATAAAATAGTGTACAACATACATTTCTTGCACACACTTTTTTGTAATTGTAGGGAAGAAATAAATCTCAACGACACTCCTTGGTTTGTTCCCACAATTACTCTAGTCTCTCCCAAATCATCAATCAAACTTAATCGTTTCGTCTTACAGTTAAGTATTGGATCATGTGACTCTAACCAATCCATTCCAATCACAATTCCGTAAGATCCCAAGATTGTGACATAAAGGTTTACATTTGTGACTAATTCACCCAAATTGATAATATAATATTTAACCTTTCGTCCAACTTTTTGCTTGGCACCAACTACTATTTCTACACATCTAAACTCATCTTGTTCGACTACCTTCACCTTAATTATTTTAAGCGCGACACATAATCATAGAATAAACACACAACTAAACCAAAAATCATAAGGTACCATGTTTTAACCGGATCACTTGCTCGCAAGTGTCCTCAAAGAATAAGTCAATGTATGAAAAAGTGATATGTGGAACTGGATGTTACACCTTGGGCATTGAAAATTGTATCAATGATGGAGTCAAGTGTTTTATCAATAAAGTGATTAAAATGGTCTCCCTCTATAAATGTAGAACTCATGCATCTCAAAGTTTCAATTTCCATCAATATCTTACCATTTCAATCTTGCAAAGGAGGGCTAGGATTAGTCTCTTAGTTTTCCATTATTGCCTCTTTATTCGAAGGGTTACTTATATTAGGTATTTTTTTCCCTATATACCTATTTGTTTGCAGGGTTATGATTAGGCTCTTGGTTTTACCTTTCTTCCTGTTGGTTTGGAGGGTTTTGGTTTTGATTTTCTGAATTGGGGTTTCTAGGGTCAATATTTTGAGAATTTTTCATTGAAAATAAGACAAGATTCTTATGTTTGAGAAACATAATGATTTCATTAAGAAATAAATAATGTTTACTTGGGTAATGAAAGGAAAAATAAATTAATGATTTTCAGAGGAATTAAAAAAAAAAAAAAACTGCATTGAGAATGCTACCCACAACAAATGAAATTTGTCTTCTTCCTTCTTTATTGCTTATTATTCTATGGTGCTCATTAATATTTTAATTTTGTATGTGGATTGGACGGTCATACTCATTCAGGGGTGGTGAGTATATTCTCCACAACACTATCTTTTTTCTCCACAACACCATGGGTTTTAAAAGAATCACATAAAGTTGCAAGGTAGAATTTGTTTTCATGAAAAGGTAATGCATATGCGTTATATAATGTGTACATATGGATTGGATGTTAATAATCATTGATGGGTTGTGAGTATTATTCTCCACAACACCACGAGTTTTAAATGAATGACATAAAGTTGAAAGGTAGGGCATTTTTTTCATGAAAATATATATAATGTCTACAATTTTTACAACCTAGTCATTACTATGGTGCTAGAATCGGTATCCCTAAAGCTAATGATTGAAAATTTCATTGCCTTATGGTTTCATATAATAGGGACATGATGTGAAAATCCATATTGACATAAATTTGTGGACTCAACTTTGTGTAAAGGTAGAGTAATATTCAAGTGAAACGAGGATATCCCTCTTCAACATTATTTAGCTTATTTATAGATTAGTTATAAGATCAAGAAGGTTAGAGGAGGAAGAGGAGGAATATACCCATAATAGGTTACAATGGATTATTGTTAGTTTATGAAGATGATGTTATGGTATTAAAAAATAATTATATAGTTTCTAAAAACAATACAAATCCTTAAGCAAATTTTGTAGTCACTCTAAAATGAAAATAAATATAAAGAAAACAAAGATAATCATAATAAAGACTTGGCATAAAGATATAACCATCACAATGTATAAATGTTAAAAAAAAAAAAAAAAAATGAGGTGGCTTCCTCTTCGAAGTACCTAGGCCTTGAATGTGTAGCTTCTATGTGTAGACATATCTAATAGAAGACATGAAAGCCCTCTACTCTATACAAATAGAACACATTTCTCTATAGTGTTGAACATTGAGAAAGCTCCTCTTGAAAATATCACTACACACATTATTGTATGATTGTTTAATTTTGGATCCAAACCTCTCTAAAGAATCTTTAAAGAAAATTAAAAATTTCCAAAAAAATATTTATTAAAGAAACTAAAAGCTAAGGACAATTTGTTATCCGATGATGTTTGAAAGCTAAGTACATTTTGTCTCTAACAACTATATCAACGACCTATTTGACCTGAATTGCGTAATTTACACTAACATGTAGTTGTCCATGTAGTTGTCCATTAACGAAAAACAGAAGGAACCTAAAGCTGAAATAAATAAAACCTAAATCCCAAATAAACTGACGATGCGGAGGAAGCGAAACATAAATAGACACCGTTTGCAAAATGAAAGGGGGAGCTTGCCTCAAGTCAATAGCGTTATATATATATAAGAAAAGAAATGAAGTTTAGATATAAATTTTACGAGTCAAATCTATGGTTTTGACCGTTATATGTCCGTAAAATTTATGGGCTCTATGTTTTGTAAACATTAAAAAAAGATTGTATGTTCACAAAATACGTTCTACAAAAAGTAAAGTTTACAATAACTACCAACGATTATGAATAGCATAATTACTTTAAGGTTCGTATATTAAAGTTAGACGTAACCTTGCGATGAGACATGAACATCCCTTGGGATTGCATATGTACAAGAGCACGACATATATAAACAATCGGATAGCAATTTTATGGTCAACAATTAAAGACACTCCTTAGACTATCAATGAATGAGATTTAAAGTTGATAATTTTTTCAAAATGAAAAAATTAAAGAAGTTGGAGGAGGAGTTAGATTACAAAATGAAAGAAGTTGATATCAATATAATTCCTGTTACTGTATTATTCCCTCTACTACTAAATTACACAATGAGTGGGCCTAATGGTTAAGAACATGTGTTTCTTCTTAAGAGGTCACAGGTTCAAATCCAGAGGGGGGTAGGGTATGTATACCTTCTTAGAATTTACCAGACAAATCGTTGGGCGGAGGGAGATCCCTTGTCCCACAAACAAGGGGATCTCATACACCAATTTAGTGCGCTGGCTTGGCCGTGACCTTAAAAATAGATTATTATTATTATTATTATTGTAAATGTCCATCTTCGCCCTTCATGTGAAGTTTATGCTATAAAAAACTCGCTCGAGCCACGGAGAGATGTGAATCTTCCTGGTGTCCCTTATAGATCCCCGTGCATATTGCATCTCAACTCTCTTCATAGCCATGGATAGTAAAATTCCATGGATCATTGTGAATAGTAAAATGTCATGGATATGTCATTCTTTCAATTCATCTTTCTCACATACGATTAAAAGTCTTTTCATATACCCTATTGTAGGATTATTTCTAGGAAGACTTGCGTTGAGGCGTGGCATGAAATATGGGTAATTTTCCGTTGAATTCACCCACACAGATTGCATTGTTAAAAAATTAACCTCCCTAATAGCATCGGGCATTGTATTTGATTCAATTTCCTCAACAACTGAATGGGTTGGATTATGAGTTTTATGTTCTGAGATTTTAGTTAATTAATTATATAATTTTCAACTAAAATAAAATGATCTTGGTTTTAATTAAATCGTTCTATACAACTAATGCAGTGACAAAATCTTATGAAGGGAAGCAATGTACCATCAACTATGTGAGGCTACAAACACGTCCTTGAAACTTTCAGATACTAAGAAAACAAGGGAAATAGCTGCAAAGCAACTAGTCCCTGCCTCATATATTTTAAGTATTTGTATAAAATCATTTGCATTTGAATGTTGCACTGTGTGTTTATTGCATTCTGATTAACGTACCAAGTTGGATTTCTGATTGATTTGTGCTTTCCTATGATTGCAGCCATGTCACTTTATTCTTCCCATGCAAAATCATGGTGGAATCCTAATTGTGTGCAGCCATGTCACATTATTCTTCCCATGCAAAATCATGGTGGAATCCTAATTTTGTGTTGATCCCCATATATAGCAGAGAGAAAAGTTTGTACTGATAAAACAAGGTGGGCGAGATCTTGGTGTCTTTGAAAAACAGTTCCAAGTATTAAGTTACGATGTAGAGAAGAATGCCGACATTTCCACCCAAAGATTTTTGTTTATCAGATCAACCTTAGACAACTACAATAGTTCATTGGCCCACTAATAGCCCACTAATGGCCCTTTTATTGTTACTTCAACCAGTGTTCTGTAAAATAATGTTTGAAATTAAAATATTGACAGCTTGCCTGTAGTAGTCTTAATATGCAGATCCGTGGTTTGCAAAAGACGAGAGAAATAACCGATATTCCTCATCTTTAAACTTTCATTGACTAGAGCAATAAAAGAAATACATGCAGCCCAAACAGAGATAAAAGGCCTTCACACTGTAATTTTTTTTCAAAAATCTTCTCAAAACATACACCCCAGTTATGTCCTTTATCGTCTAAATAATGAAAGGCATTTATTGTTTTATGAGTATTTTAGATGAATATTGTTCGTGATGAATATTGGATGGAATATAATTATTAAAAGCACTCCAAAATATATAAAATAATAAAGAAGTTCACCTGAGATGAATTCAGTCCTGGAAAGCCTAGGGCGCCACATCGACGAGGTAGAGTATTACGAACTGTCTAAACCTCAATTTCATGTCCTGGCAGTCGATGATATATGTAACTGCGTAGCAGTTTCAAACCAAGTTACAAATAACATTCATTACAGAGAACACAAATAAATAATCATCACACTGATAGTGACAAGATACACGAATTCCAAATTAAATAAATGATTCTCTTATAGAAAGATGGTAAAACAAAGAGGCTACAGCGTTGGTAATATGACAATGCATGCCAAACAAAGTTTCAACTAATAGGGGGTAACCTTCCTACCCACTAACACTTGTTTCATCTACAACAAACATCTTCATGGCTGCTTGCATACGATCAAGCTTGTGCTCTTCCAAACAAAGTCCAAGCTAAAATTATGAACAACATCAATCAAAACTCCCTTTGAATAAAAAATGAGGCATATACTGAACAAAATCAATACTAGAAATGACATCATAGACATACCCTCAACAGGCCCACAGTTACAAGTCATAGAACTGCAAATATAAATGACGCGTTTCACCTGACTGGCATGCAACTCAAGTGCAACCTCCTCCTGAGCAGTGAGTTTGATCTGAAAAGTATCAAACCCAAATGAAGCATTACGATTTGCATGTGAGTTATCAACATTACCATTTTAACTTCCATTAATCTCTAATTAATCAATCTGTCTATTACTTTTGTTAGAGAGAATTCTTTCACCCATCATATTTTTTAGCCAATCAAACCATGGATAGTTTATCTAAAAAATGCAAACTAGTAAAGAAGATGAACACAACATACCACATGCCCAACAAACTGCCAGGTAGGGTGAGATGCATCCCTAGAATAACTCAAATGCAACTCATCACCAGGTACCAACCGTAGTTCATTATCCTCCTGTAAAAAAACATTAAAAATAAATAAAATCCTTGAGTGAAAAGACCTTCACTTTTAGGCTGTGGCAAATCTGAAAAAAGGAAACACATAATGCAAGCTGTTTTAACAATGACGTAAATCCAAAGAAATTATTTCAATCAAAATATGTTTGGGGGCATGCACCTTTGGGAAGAGAAAGTATGCTATGTGCTTCTTATTGAGACCAATATCCCAATGGAGAGTAATGTTGTCTTTTCTCTGAGACTCTTTCATCATCTGAAAATAGGACAAAAGTCAATACAAACTTCTAAGTTCTAAACATATACTACACATCAATACTCGAAATAACCAACACTTACTAGTTCTGAGCCTTTATCTTGCATTATTTAGAGCACATCAAATGTGAAGTCCTCCTGAAGTGTGATATTTTCAGGGTCAGGTGCACAATTGTCCAGGGATGACTTTCTTGGACAAATTAAACTTCAGTTATGAATATTCGATAGTAAAATTGGGAAAACCTTACCCTGAAACATCGATATTTCTGGAGACTCATTTTGTGCATGTGGAATCAGAAAGAAGTCTTCCTGCATAATCATTTAATTCTCCTTTGAGATTTCTGCAATTTATTTTTACAGTAATTACACTCATTTATAAGTAGTTACCGTGAAGATGCGGTGTTCATGACCTGTAAAAATAGCTGCATCATGACCTGTTCCAATTGGTTTGTTTCTTGAAATCCCTAAGTGATGGTTATGGCTTTGAATCTGGCCAAGAAAGAAAGCTTCATTTTTAATTATGAAAGATGATTAAGTTCTAATCAAAATTTTGTGAAAGAAATCCATAGGTACATCTTACCTAGCCTGCAATTTTCCTCGGGGTAGAACGGAAATCCATAGGTACATCTTACCTGGCCTGCGATTTTCCTCGGGGTAGAACAGTGGAATCACTTCCTAGTGGGGCAATCCTTGTCATATGATTTACCTGATTCTGTTTGATATCAAAAGATACATAAATTGTGTTGAAGAAATTATCAAAATTTCCCTTCAAAATGGTAATGAGGTTACAGATCCCAGCATTAATTATTTTAGCAAAATATTTATAAAGTTCAACTAAAAACAAGCTCAAAATTCAATTTTCCCCACATAAAAGTGCTAAAATATTTCACATGTTTCTACTAAATAGATTTCAACATTCCAGTAATACAAAATCGAAAATGGATAAATTCCAGTGAATAAACAACGGAAAGGACACCAGAAAGGTGGAAAATGTTTTCTATTTATCCTACTTATATGAAAAAAAACAAAGAATCACTTATTTTAAAACAAATAGTGAGGAGGACACCAAGAAAATTGAAAATGTTTTCTATTTATCCTACTTATATAGAAAAAAAATAATTATGTATTTTAAAACAAATTGTTCAGTATGATAGCTTGAATTTATGAGCCATGATTGCATGTTTACAAACAACAAAACACACGCATATGCAAAAATGGGTCAAAATTAACCTTACGATGATATGTCATCAATCCCAGAAATTAAATAATTAAACCTTTTGGATGTGAAATAACCTAAAAAAAATATCTTAATAGAATAATCATTAGAAGAAAAGTATTGGACATCCTACATGCCTCCATAGTCAAATCAAACAACACGACTATGGAAACAAAATGCTACGGTCAGAACCATGGATTCCAATGACTATTGTTATTTAAATCATAATTGTAGAAAAAATAATAGAGCAGAGAGAGGAAATCAAATTAGTGTCATTAACCATAAGAAAATAATAAAGAAGGAAAAAAATGAAATTGAATATTGCGGCCGAGATTGCAGTTGAGATACACACAAGTAGGCATTTGGAACATATCAGAAGCTCCATAGAATAGAAGAATACCTTGAGGTGGATGTGGCCATTACACACAAATGTACAACAAAATACATGAAATTATGGTGGAGATGATAGCTAGTTGGATTTATTAATATGTCAGTCCATGTCTGTGTGGTCGGTTGGGAATTTAATTTCTCACATGTCTGTGTGGTCAGTTGGGAATTTAATTTCTCACTAGGTGGGGTAGGAAGGTCCAGGACATAAATAGATGTAAAGACAATGTGACACCTTTGAAACAATGGTCATCCACTTGTCCATGAAAATGACACAGGTCCATAAGCACATAAGCCCAAGTAATCTTATATTTAAATATGAATTGTTGTCCATGAGAGGTTTATCAACACTGCACGTGCGTGTAGACAACAAAGACACTTCACCCCATCGGAATTCTCCACGCAATTGGAATTATTACTCCACAGTATTCCTTTTTCAATTCCTCTCCTCCAGGTTTGGAGCAGGTTCGTGGCCTCTAAACTTAATAGAGGAACGAAAAGATCTTGGATAACGATGGAGAAGAAGACACAAGGTATATGTAGCTCACAGATAAAGATGGAGAATAAGACACAATGTATATGTATCTCAACAAGTTTGATGATAGTTTGAAGGGCATGTTTCATTCCACTTCTACTGGTAATGGGTATGGATCTTAAGCTCTCTCATGAATGTCATCTCCACCAGATTAAATAGATCAATTGCATAAGGCCCTAGTCTGCTCCTGCAATTATTGGCTCTGCATGCTTTGCTTATGTTCCCATCTCTACCAATATTTCTCTACCAATATTTGTATGTGCCTCTACCTCTAACACTACTGCTCGATGATTCTGGAACAGGGCAATTTTTAAAAGAAAAAAGATCCAGGCAATGGACTAAATACATAATATAATAATAGTAAAAAAATCTCGATTAATTTTATTTTGGGATCATATTTTTTATTTTTTTTTTTATAAAGGGATTAATTAACCTCCCACTATCACTCAATGGGACAATGCATGCAATACAGATAGGCCCTTTGAGACACTTATGTATTGCATGAAATACGTGGAAGTTGCAAAGTAAACTCAAACTTCACAGCACAAGGGGAGAGAGAACATCTTGGAGTGGATCCAACCAAGCTTTCTACCTATACCACTCTAGAAATGCATATGATAAGTTCTTTGAATAGAGTTAATTTGTTTATCATTTTGGTTGTTCAAGATGGAAACATGGAAACGTGAATATGGATCCTACATGTTGTCTGAAATGATTGAGGAAGAAGAGGAAACATTGAAAATCATTGAAAATGAAACAATCTTTTCTAGCTATTCTCTTGTTGTTGTTATTGCTCATAAACTCAGGATCTTCTGGTATGTATTTATGCATTCATGATAAAATACTTTTGAAATCAAAATGAAATTATTAAGCATAAGCATCATTTGAAAGCTATGTATCTTTCTCTATTAAATTAACCTAAGATGTCAAGGTTTCATCTGTCAATTAAGATGTCAAGCAATAACAGAAATAAAAGCTTGACAAACTCACTATTTTAGAAATTGGATGGAAGGTCCAATAAAGTTGTAGATGATATGGTCAATCTTATTTCCCCCATCTAGAGCGAGAACATAACGACAGGTTGGGAGCTTTCCCTGGCACCATTATCATTTTTATTGCATATCATCTTTGATTAACATTATGGTACTAGGTAGTTTGTTTGATGAGAAACTACGAGGAAGATGAGAGTTCCCAAAGTATCTTTCTGGACATATAGAGCTTGTGGTTTCTCGGCTTATTTCTTCATACCCCTTCTCGTTGACAACAGTTATATTCCTCTCAAACGTAAATCACTATTGCAACTCTTTTCATAGTGATATGATTTACAATGCATACAACACACAAAGATGAGAATGAATATGAGAAGATGAGCGGAACGATGGAATGAATATGAGAAGATGAGAGGAACGACGGAGAAAGAGTTTGAATATTTTATTTTATGTTATACTTTTTTAAAATTTGTTGGGCGTGATAGGAAGACATTGTAATTTACCATTGTATCTGATAAAAAAAATAAGAGAATGAATATGAAAAGATGTGTTAAATATTTCAATTTT
>ML790421.1:24682-44705 GCA_009831015.1 Picea engelmannii
CTTCCATACCTTGCGCACCAAGCTGGGTATCAAAGACTCTGAGTGACATTTTGTTCTGAAATACTGTGGGGCTCTACACAGATACATCCAGACTGAAATGGATTTTCTGGACATCTCATCACTCGGTGCTTCTTATTGATATGCTATTAAAATTGAGCAGAAATTTAAGCACCAGAAAAAACAGGAATTTGGGTCTGCAAATCCGTAACAACCAAAGTATGACAAAGACAATCCTAACAAACAGTCTCCCGAAAACCAGTCCAAGACATAGAAAAAGAAGGGTCACGGGAAGACAAAGAAGGAAACCAGAAAATGGTGTGATTTCCACAAAAGGCCCTGGCACAACACCACTAAATGTCTCTCAAAACAATCATTGGTGGCCAAGATCAAAGATAAAGAGCCGAACCATGATTCATAATCTAATTATGAAAATAATGGTAAAGGACAGATCATTGACGCAGACCCCACTGTTATTTTCGCGACCACAACAATTCAACCAGAAGAACCAACAGATCCTGAAGAGGGGGAGAACCTTTTTCATTCACAGATGTGGGTGAAGGGGACCCCGCTGCATTTTATTGTTGATAGCGAAAGCCAGAAGAACCTCATCTCAACAGAGGTCGTCAAACAGTTGGGATTGTCGACAACACCACACCCGCAACCATACAACATCAGGTGGCTTTGGCAAGGAAGAGATCTCCATGTCAACCAACAGTGTCAATTGTCATATGACATCCAACCCTTCAAGGATGAGGCATTATGTAATGTTTCCCCACTGGATGTCTGTGATGTTCTCTTGGGCCAACCATATATGTGGAGATGCCATGCTATTTATGAGTCTCGACCTCGTAGTGTCATTGTTACTTTGGGGGGTCATCTCTACAGAATACCAGAGGTAGTTCTGACTACTGTTCCATCTAAAAAATGCTGCAAGGTAGTATCTCATACTGCAAAATTTAGCTTCTTCACAATCTGTTCAAAAGGAGAACAAAAGGACACTGCAACCACTACAGCCTTGCCCCAAGCACCTTCTATCCAACAGAAGTAGGTTGACAAGGCTACAGCAAAGTGCAAAGATTCCTTCTGCACATCGTCCTCTCATGTATCTTGACTTGTTGAGCAGCTTCAACCACAACAGGTTCATGACAGATTTCCACAAATTGAGCAGTGCGACATCTCCAGCAAGATAAGCAGCTCACCAAGATGCAGAGTCAACAATACTTTTCCCTCTCCCCCGAGAACTCAATGAAATGGAGACCATTTCTTCCTAATGAGGGAGGATTGATCCAGGTGGATATTGGTGACCACCCACCTTTTCCAAATGGCTCAAAACAACTTTCTGCCAATTTTGGAAATTTACTATTTTTAGCAGGTTTTAACTTCCGGGGCCATTTTGAGGGTCCAAATGAAGGTCTTTCGAGACCGAGGTTCTTAGTGATATCCAAAGGCATGATTGAGCCCCCAAAATGAATCTCCTCGATGATACCTTTCCAATGAGCTATCACACACCTAAAATGAAGATTGTATGCAAAAGTTACGACCCCGGGAAGTTGATGTACTCACTTACCCAAATGGGGCCCACATGACTTTTGGTGCTTCATCTCCTAGGGTTAGGTTTTTGGATGTCTAGGACATTTGGCATTCTCATTTATTGTAAAAGGGCCTTCAGACCCTCATTGTAATCATCTTCTTGTGAATGCGAGTAGCCGTCACATCTCTTCTCAGAGATAAGCTGCCACCATTCTAGCGAGTCTTTCACTCTGTATTTTATAGTCTCTGTACATTTCTTTCATTAATAGAAATCATGTATTACTATATATCTATGTTTATGTTTGCATATCTGATACATTTCTGTTATATTATTGAATATCTGCGATATCTCTGTGCATTTCCTTATTATATCTCCGCTTTCATTTCATGTCGAAAATAATTCGGATCAGGTGATGTCTTGTTCATTCATGGATAAAATGATAGGATTAGAGGCGATTGTGAAAAATACTTGTTAAGCAGCGAAGAAAAGTTGAATCTGATCCAACTTTGAGCTTGAGTTTCGAACAGATAGTTTGTGCCAAATTTTGAACGTTTGAATGTTTCAAAGTATTATAAAATAATGTTGGGGATCCCCCTTTTATATGTGCCTATCGACATCGGGGATTGGAGAAATCGGTTTTAGGTAGACCATTTTTCACCCGGATGTACCTCTAGAGGTGTCATGCGTCCACGAACAAAACCATGGAAGTTTTTCCCAACCCACCTTCAAATGATTAATCCTCGCGCTACTTCAATCATCGATATGAGTTTCAGTTGTTGATCTGGATCGCTCTAAGATATATGGTCCACCGTGCCCGAGCAAATTTCGATATTAGGGATTGGAGAAAATTGTTTTAGGTAGACCTCTTTTCGCCCCGATGTACCTATAGAGGCAGCACACATCCTCGAGTCAAACCATGACAGTTTTTCCCAGCCCGCCTTCAAGTAATTATCGTTCGCATTGCTTCATTCCCCAATATGTCTCTCAGTCGTTGATCCAGGCTACTTTCAGATCGACGGTCTGTAGAATCCTGTTCGTGCCTCCACTATATTTGTCAGCATGCCACCATATAAGACTTTATCCTCCAAACTATCGTACTTCCATAGCGATGTGTATTTTCACTAAATCTCTGGAGCTCGGATCCTGATCTGGAAAATTATTATGATGATAACAGGTTCAAGGAGCTTCACTCGAAGAAATGAAATGGAGAATGAATTTATTCTTTCTGAGGCCGATAATAAGTTTCAAAAAATGTTCCTTGAGATGACATCCATGGTTAAGTAATTGTGGGGATACCTAAAGAGAAGGAGAGAAACTCCTCATAAAAATGAAGATGGTCCATTTGAAACAATGGTAAAAGATGAAGGAGAAGGAGAAGGTGAAAAACCTCTAGAACCTCCTTCATCCCCATCATCATCATCATAATTATCTTCCAATGGAAATGAACATTATTCTAATCAAAGGAAAAAGTGTTCTAAGAAGTCTTCTCATTCTCATGATCTTCCTTTGTTAATGCTAGATGTAAAGTTTGATTTTCCTACTTATGATGGAGAGTTGAATGCAGATAAGTTGGATAATTGGGTCAAACAGAATGAAGTGCATTGCAGGGTACATAAAATTATATAGGATACTTCAAGGATACAGTTGGATACTCTTCACCTGAGTGGCACAACTTTGATATGGTGGGAGAGTCAGACCCAAGCTGATTTTATTCAACATGGTAAAATAATTTCTTCTTAGATTGAATTTACTAGTGCATTAAGAAATAAATTTTATCCATTAGCTTATATGCAAACAACAATGATTGCTTGGCAACATCTAAGGCAAGGAAAAGGGAAAAATGTTCAAGCTTATACACAAGAATTTAAGAGGAAGGAGTTGTCTTTGGGAATTCCATTACATACTCCGAAGACCCTTCTAAAGTATATTGGTTGTATTAACTTATATATTCACCATACTATATTGATGTTTAATCCTACTAACACTGATGAAGTGTCCATACAAGCTACTCATCTTGAAGCCAACAAAGTAAAACATGTTGTTGAATATGAGTCAAAGGAACCACATGAATTCAAGGAGAAATCAAAGGGAAAAGGGAAGAGTAAGAAGATAGATATAGTGAAGAAGGATAAAGAAAAGTCATGCCTATTATCACTACAAGAAGAAAGAACATAACGAGAATCATTGTTGGAAGTTGCATCCAAAATTGAAACCGAAGTGGGCTCATCCTAGGAAGGATAAAAATAAGACCACGACCATAGTTCAGGATCTTGGATCAAATTTTGAGGATGAAATTGAGGTTATAGTTATGGGCATCAAAGGTAAATATATTGTTGCAAGCTTCAGTTCATGTACTTCTTCTACAAATTCCAAAGTAATTCCTAATGAAAGACATAGAAAATAACTGTTTCATTTATGATTTATTTCAAAGCACACTAAGATTGATACACTTGTTGATAGTGGATGACAAGTGAATCTTATTTCAGAGAAATTTGTTCATAAGTTGAGATTGGAAACTAGGCCTCATTTTAGACTGTATCCTTTGGGTTGGATTTGTGTTAATGCTTAGGTACATGTAACTAAGAAATGCAAGTTACAATTCACTATCACATCTAGTTTCATTGATGAGGTATAGTTAGACATGGTTCCACTTGACATTTTCAGGATGGTTTTGGGAAGACCATACTTGTATGAAAGGAAGGGCATTTTCTACAGGGAACAAAATAAGTATCATCTCTTCAAGTATGGGATTGATTTCATTGTGAGACATCATCAGATGAAGATGGATTTTTCAATTGTCACTACAGGGCACATGCTAGCTAATTCTAGTATCCAGGATCCAAATATATAGCCTATGGTTGAAAGTATAATAGGTCCTTTGTTTGATGTTGTCCCTGTTAACAAGGGAAGATATGTTGATGGTTCATTCTATTTTGCATATTTATATTCAGATTTGTTGTTCAATTTATTACTAATCAATGGATTATGGTTGGTTATTACAACAATGAATGACAAAGTTTGTGAATTTAAGGGAATGATTAACTTGGTCGACAATGTTATTTCATTGTTCATTATGGTTGTGATGAGACGGGTTCTTTTTATCCAAGTAGGAAAGATGAATGATATTAGACAAGTGAGCCAAAAAACATTCTCACTTCATTTCTGAATAATTCATACTTTTGTAGGTCGAAACATCCTCTAATGGGGAGGTGTGATCCAAGAGGATCTAAAGAATGCTCACAGAGGTCCAAGGGGATCTGAAACACTCACAGAGGTCTTAGGGGGTCCATAAAAGCTCAAAATTTTACCATCTCAAATAATTAAGAAAATAACATCATTGCATAGAGCTCATTATTAGATTTCTAACATCATAAATGGCAAGCTAAATGGAGCTTGTATGCAAATGTTATAAGAAATCAAAGTTCAATCAAACTTGGTAAAATTCAAAATTCAAAGGTCAGAGGGAAAAAAAAAGAAGCGACGCATGTTACCACGACAAGGGTGACACGTGGCACATGGTTATTGGAATATGACTTGGCATATTGTACCTCCAAGTGGACAATTATAGGTTGAAAAGTGGTCCAATCATTCATTGACAAGTGGCATTGGAGAGCCAACGAGAGGCTACCATGTGGAAAACTCCCATTGGCCAATATTGACTAATATATGTTAAAAATGTTGGGAGTCAACGAGAATTGAACTTGCAACCTCCCAAATCTCTAATAGAAGCCCCATTACCATCATGCCACCACATGTTCCTTGAAATACATATGGATTAAATTATATTTGAAGTTATGTAAAGTTTTAAATGGTTGAAAAAAGGGTTGAAGGAATAACCCTAACCCTTATCTCTTGGGTTATATACTACACATGTGAGAAACCATGTACCAGTGCGGGGTGGGGGAGGGTTATTAAACCTTGTTTAAAATGTAACCATATGATATATGGTTATAATATTATAACCATATATAACATATGGTTATAACATATATAACCATATATAAAAACCAACCTATGAATATGTCAATGGAAGAGAGGATCACGAGGAATAGTTTTGATTAATTGGGTTGGTTGTCCTTGATGTCAACCCTTGAAGTAAGTTCGATAGAAAATTATGGTAGCTCCCACAGTATGGTTAAGGGACTTAATATTGTTTTATGTATAATGGTATGAATATTAGTATATTTTCAGGTAAGACTATTCTAGATGAATAGTACATATCATGCCATTTTTTGTGATATGTGGAACATCACATAAATCCTCACAGTTAGATATTTATGGCCTTGTGAAGTTGGAGAACCCTCATGAGTTATCTAGAAATTCAAAGAAGTTAAATTATTCTAGAAGCTCCTAGAAGAAGTTGACTAGTCAAGTGGTTGAAACTAGGAGTTAATCACGAGTTAAGTTGTTGCAATAAGAAAATAAGTAAAAATAAATTAGTTTTAACTAGAAGTGGAGAGTTTACTATTTATGGATAAAAGGGTTATAAGTGGAAAAAAGATTAGAATTGAATTAGACCTAAAAAGAAGGAAGTTGGGTTAAGTTGGTTAGAAGGTAACCTCTTGAGGAAGCTACATGGAAGTACAAATAACAGAGCAAGGCTCTCATATTAGCACAAAAATAAGGACATTGAACATCTATTATTTTGTAAGGTTTATTGCAAGTACTCATTGATACATATGAAGTTACTCAAGTCTAAGGTAACATGAAGGGTTGACGGATTTTTTTTTTGAATTGTAGAAATATTGAAAAAACCCTAGTTTTGAGGTTTGTGTGGGTTGGAGTGGAGAAGGACATGAACGTATGTGGGATAGTAGTATAACAGGGAACATAAATGTAGGAAAAATCATTAAATATTGATTTTTTGAGGGTTCCAAGTTCTTAGAGTCTAAAAGCAAGCTCTCGGGAAGGTCTACAATGATCGGGTACATCAAATCTATATACATATTCAAAAGGTATGCCATATTCATATGTGTAGTTGGATATTGTTGTCTCCATGAGATATGGTTATGGAATTTTGATATTTTCCCCTAGATATGGTGTTGGTTGTATGTAACTTATGGTATGAACTAGATCTACATAAATACAATATTTGTATGTTGGCATTATTGATTGGTTCATCTTGTTGGTTCAAGTGTTGAGACATAGTTTGTATTTCTTGGTACATGGTTGAGGGTTTTGGTTGTGAAGTGGCTGTGAAGTTTTTTTGTATAGTGTGAGGTTGCATATCAGTAAGGGTTTGATGACTAGTCCATGTGAGGATTATTAAACGTGTTCATGATTGTAAAAACATGTATGGCACATGACTAGAGAGAAATGTATGAACTTGGTTAAGGAATGTATAAGATGATATATGGAAAGGGAATATCTATAGATAAGACATAGTGACAGGTTGCAGGTTTATGTGATAGAGAAAAAAAAGTGTTTGAAGTTTCAAAAAAGGTGAAAACCATATCTTTTTGAAGGTGTATGTAGGCTATAATATAGATAGGCCGCATACATACACAGGTTGTAGTATAGATAGGGAACGTACATACACGAGTTGCAACATATACAGGTCATGTACATGTTAGGTTTTGTTGGTACAGGATAAGTACAGGTACATGTTGATTACAAGTCAGTGGCACTGGATGGTTATAAGTTGTTGGTATAGTTTGGTACAGGTTTACAGTGGTATATCTCACAGTGACAATGTGGCAGTGATTTCATCATTTTACACTTATATTTCAGGGTGGAAGGATGGGGCAAGGATAGGTGGTTGTATCCACCTTCCAGTTGTATTTGGAGAACATAGGAGGTTGTATCCTCCTTCTGGATGTATCTAGAGAATTGGGGAGTTGGAACTTCCCTTAGGTTGTATCTTGAAAATATAGGGGGTCGGAGCCTTCTTCTAGTTGCAGTTGGAGAAAAAAGGAAGTTGGTGCTTCCAATGAATGTAATTCTTAAATACATATAAGAAAAATCATTTTTTTGGTGTTCTCCCTATAACGTCCCCATCCACCCAAGCAGAGAAACACGAATATAATTCTACTTTGTTACCAAAATGTAACATACCCAACCTCCCACAAGATGGGCATGCCACACCAAGAGCACACCTCTTGGTTGATTTCGAAACTCTAATAACAATTACTTAATAAGAATCATGAAATAAATACATGCAAAGATCAAGATTCATACCACAACATAAAATACATGCACAATATATCATGCACAACATTAACTAGCAAGCATGCATATTATAGGTAGAATCTCAGGCATAATAATTTGATACACAATGGAAATAAATACACAAGAAAAGGAAACCATAACAGAGAGAAATTGTATTTTATAAAAGAGTACACCAACTGGATGCATACCAAGGACATTCCACCCAACCATAGACATAGGTGTTCCAAGTATCAATAACAATGTCACCCCCAAGCTAGGGTTATGAATCCACAAGGACGGTTCCATAGTGTTACTTGGCTTCCCAAACCACACAACACTCAATCTCTCACATGCTTCTCCAAAACTCACATCAATACAAGTACCCATATCTCTTCTACCTACCATGCACCACCCAAGAGAATGTACCTCCGCCCTTCTCTTCCACGTAGTTCCTTAGGCAGTCCCTCTCCTTCCAGGGCTCTAGTGCAGTTAGTCTAGAATCTTCATGCTGGAATTCTCAGGACTCCCAACCATGATCAAAGATAAACATAGGTCAAGAATCTCAGACATGCAGGTCTTCAAACATGGTTGGATTACACCAAAAATCTCTACATCCAACGACTGTAGTTGTTCTTCAATAGTTCGTCTTCCTTTCCCAAGCCAAGACATGAAAATGAGGAAAGATGAGTGAGTGAAGGAAAGAATGGAGTGAAGACTCCATGAGAGAGGATGAACAATTAAAAAAATGGGTGAATGAACTTGTGAAGTGACCAACAACAACATATAAATGGGGATGGGAATGAGAGTGAGTGAATGACCAAAACAAATCAGAGAATTTTCCAACCAGAGAATGAACCCCCCAATAGGCCAGGGATGGGGTTTTGTAAGTCATGGGTATCAAGAACCTCTTGGCCTTCCCCCAATAGCTCACATAACTAATCTCCCCCCCCCCACCCATTACACAAAATTGGTAATATAAAATAAATAATCACTTATCCCCTCAATCCCCCTCTCTTGTGGAATCATAACCCCTTATAACTCGAGTCCTTGTCTGTCTAGAATCCAATGATGTATTTATTATTAATAATGATCAAAACATTATATTTCTTAGGCATACTAGACTTTTCATAATTGTTTTGGCACTCTGTCCTCTCAACAATGTAATAATACATTATTTAATATGGGGGCTCAAAACTTGGGGTGTTACATCCCCTCCCCCTTATTTTGACATTGTCCTAACTGCATATAAAAAAAAAAGAATCAAAATTCAAAAATTTATTCAAAACATTGTGGGTACTTTGCCCACATGGAATCTTCATGCTCCCAGGTAACATCTTCAGAACCATAGTAGGTCCAATGAAATTTTACCAGCTCTATAACTCAATTCTAGAGAATTTTGACTTTTTTGTCCAATATTCACATTGGATGAACTTGAAAGTATCCCTCTCTCTATACCTTAATCATATGCCAATCAACAACATGGTTAGGATAATGTGGATATTTATTTAGCAAAGAGACATGAAATACATTATGCACTTTCATGGAAACAAACAATGCAAGCATGTATGCGACTAGCCCTATTCTGTCCAATATCTCAAATGGACCACAGTATCTGGCTGCCAACTTTGTACAACTTCCCAAATTAAAATATCTCTTCTTGGGATTTACTTTCAAAATCACATTCAAACCCACTTTAAATTCTCGTGTTGTTCTATTCTTGTCAGCAGAAACCTTCTTTCTATCTTGAGCTTCCTTTAAATTCTGCTTAATCTTAACCATCTGGTCTTCTGTGTCCTTGAGCAATTCTAGCCCAAGTACCACTCTATCTATTAGGTTGTCCTAGCTTACTAGAGTACTACATTTTATACCATACAAAGATTCAAATGGGATCTTCTTCAATGAAGCTTGATACCCATTATAATAGGCAAACTCAACCAAGTGCAAGTAATCTTCCCACTTAGATGGCTTATCCATCACAAACATTCTTAACATGTCTTCAATTACTCAGTTAACCCTATCTCACTGCCCATCTGACTGTGGACAATATGTTTTGATAAATTTTATATTTGTACCAAATCCTTTAAATAATCCCTTCCATAAATTTGAAGTAAACTTAGTGTCTCTGTCTAAGACAATTGTCGTAGGTATCCCATGAAACCTAGAAATTTCCCTCATCTAAATTTCTGCAATATTAGTTATTGTATGAGTTGTTTTTATAGGAACAAAATGAGCATCCTTTGTCAATTTATCAACCACTACCATGATTGAATTGTGTTTCCTTGTTGTCTTGGGAAATTTACTTATAAAATAAATTTTTATTACTTCCCATTTCTTCTATGGAATTGGTAATGGTTGTAGTAAACCCGTTGGGTGTCTATGCTCAACCTTCACTTTCTAACATTCCATACATCTAGTGATGTAATCAACAACATCATTTTTCATCCCCGACCAAAAGAATTGGCTTCTTACTGCTGTAATTGTTTTCTGGTAACCAGGATGTCCAACATACGAAACATTATGCATTTTCTTTAATACCAAATTCCTAAATTCTTCAGAACCAGGAACATAAATTCTATTTTTATGCATAAGTAGTCCATCTTCCTTTATCTCATACTTTTTCATTTTCTGTTGTACATCTCCTTCCTATAATATTTCATTTACTTGTAGGTAATGTTGATCTATAACAACAACATCTAAAGTTCTTCTCTTCAAGTCCGACTAATGATAGTTGCAGCATGCATGAGATGCACTCTTCTACTAAGTGCATCAAAAACTTTATTTTATTTTCCTTTGAAATGCTTGATATCAAAGTCGTATTCACTTAAAAAAATTAGCCATATTGTTTTCATGGCATTCAAAGTTCGTTGATAAATAAGATACTTCAGGCCAATATGTTCTTAATTCAAATCTTTTTCTCATGAGATAATGCCTCCACATCTTCAATGCGTGAAAAATAGCAGTAAGCTCCAAATCATGTGTGGCATAATTCCTCTCATGATATTTAAGATTTATGGACTCATAACTAATGACATGTCCATTTTAAGTGAGGAATCCACCAATTCCTTCCTTGCATGCATCTGTACATACCACAAAATTCTCATTTGGGTCAGCAATCTTCAAGATAGGTGCACTAGTAAGTAATTTCTTCAGCGAATTAAAATTTTCTTCACATTTTGTTGTCCATTCAAATTTAGCTCCCTTATTTTGCAAAGAAGTGATGGGATGAGAAATCTTAGAGAAACCTACAATAAATATTTTGTAGTAGGCAACTAACCCCATAAAAGATCTGACTTCTAAAACATTTCTTGGTGTTGGCCATCCTATAATGGCTTCAATATTCTCAGGATCTACCGCTATACCCTGTTCTGAAATAATGTGCCCCAAGTAATGGATCTATTCTTGATAAAAATAACACTTAATCAACTTGGCATACAATTGATGTTCTCTCATTAATTGCAATACCAATCTTAGGTGATGTTCATGCTCCTTCTTAGACTTATAATAGACATGTATTTCATCCAGGAATACTATGACAAACTTATCCAAATAATTTTTGAATATTCCATTCATTAAGCACATAAAGACAACTGGTGCATTGGAAAATCTAAATGGCACCACTAAAAACTCGTAATTCCCATACCTGGTTTTAAAGGCTATATTATGGATGTATTCTTCCTTTATTCTTACATGATGGTATCCTGATCTCAATTCTATTTTTGAGAATATATTTTCTCCTCTTAATTGATCAAAGAGGTCATCAATTCTGGGTAGAGGATACTTGTTCTTTATAGTAGACTTATTCAACTATTGAAAGTCAATACACAGCCTCAAGGGTCCATCTTTATTTTTGAAAAATATTATTGGTGCTCCCCAAGGTGAAACACTTGGACGTATGTACTCTTTCTTCAAAATTTCCTCCAACTACATTTGTAATTCTTTTAACTCGGGCGTACTCATTTTGTAAGGTGTTTTTGACACCGAGGCATCTCCTGCCACTAGATCAATAGAGAAATCTATTTCCCTTTTTGGTGGAAACCTTGGTATTTCTTGGAATACATCCTCAAATTCTTGTATTATAGAGAAATATTTAAGGCTTGGCCCCTTTGCATCTTTTTTCTCCTCCACATGGGTTGCATACAATTGACACCCTTTTCTGCAACATCTCTTCTAAGACATGTTAATTGTTGGATCATGTTGTCATTGATGCCAAACGATTGATGTCAAAGGATTGATGTTAGAGGAACAATGTCTTCTCATATTATATTGATGTACTGATTGATGGATCGTGTATTGAACTTGATTGATGGATCATGTATTGACCTTGATGTCAATGGATTGATGTCAAGAGGATTCATAGTCGCATGCATAGATGAATATGGATCAATAATTTGTACTTGGATTGATGTAAATATGACTCATTATATTATTGTCATGGTTGTACAAATGGATGAACTCCAAAGTGGTCCCCTTATGGTGAAAGCCCTCATGGGAAGACCCTTTTTGGTGAACTCCAAAGGTCATGGTTGTACAAATGGATGAACTCCAAAGTGGTACCCTTATGGTGAAATCCCTTCCAGGAAGACGCTTTGCGGTGAACTCCAAAGTGGTCCCATTATGGTGAAAGTCATCATGGGAAGATGCTTTGAGGTTGAGTTATCCTAGTAGTATGGTTAGAGAACCCATGATTAATTATGGAATAATGAGATGAATATCAGTGAAACTATCCTAGATGAATAGTGTTTGTCAAACCATTTCCGATGGTATGTGCAACGTCACATAAATCCTCACGGTTTGAGAGTTATGGCCATACGAAGTTGGAGGACCCTCATATGTTGGCTTGAAGCCCCAAAAGGTCAAAGAAGTCAAAGTGCTTGCAAAGAAGAGATTATTTAAATAATAAAGTGAAGTGAAAAAAATCAAACAGGATTATTTAAATAATAAAGTGAAGTGACAAAGTCAATGAGGATTATTTAAATAATAAAGTGACAAAGTCAAAGAGGATTATTTAAATATTAAAGTGAAGTGACAAAATCAAAGAGGATTATTTAAATAATAAAGTGAAGTGACAAAATCAAGGAGGATTATTTAAATAATAAAGTGAAGTGACAAATCAAAGAGGATTATTTAAATATTAAAGTGAAGTGACAAAGTCAAGGAGGATTATTTAAATAATAAAGTGACAAAGTCAAAGAGGATTATTTAAATATTAAACTGAAGTGACAAAATCAAAGAAGATTATTTAAATGATAAAGTGAAGTGACAAAGTCAAGGAGGATTATTTAAATAATAAAGTAAATGGAGAACTTTCTAATTATGGAAAGTGGTTATAAGAAGGTTAACCCTAAAATGAGGAAAATGGGTTAAGTGGTCAAGTGGCTATTGGATACATGGACAAGTGGCAAATTGGGAAAAGTTGGGCATAGGTAACTATGTGGACAAAGTGGCCTAGAATATGCTTCTAAGGACGCTACTTGGAGAGTATAAATAAGAAGCAAAGGTCTCTTATGAAAATCATCTCTTGAGCATAGCTTGAAGATCTATTTTGAGTAAGAGAGGGATTGCAATTTCTCATGGAAACCAATGGTGACTTGAGTGTGAGTTGATGCCAAGTTCTTGAAGTCTGAAGCAAGTTCCAGATATGCATTCCATGGGCTCAAATCTTCCATAGAAACTCTGGTATGGTTATATAGTTGTCTTGATCGATATTCTTTCTTATTGCATGGTGAATTATTAAGGAATTCTTGGTATGGTTGTTGTGATATGGTTATGTTGGTTGATTAATAGAGGGAGCAACACTCTTATGATTCAGTACTGATATGATTTCCATAGTATATTGGTTGCTTATACATGATTAAGTAACATTCATATTGTGTGGTTGAGGAGAATGAGTACAATGTGGGAGAGCATAGATGTGTTGTGATTGGTTATGGTTCAAAAGGGAAAATGAAAGACAAAAGTAGATGTGACTGAAGGCTGCAAAGGATCGGATGTTTTCATAGAGAGAAAACCCTAAGGCATGCACAAGTTGTAGTACATACACGTGTTGGACTATTGATAGGTTGTGTATCTGTTGACAGATTGGTATCTGTTGAGGATTGATTCCTCTTCTCAGTTGGTGATGAGTTGTGTAAGCTAAGTCTTTCATTGTAGAGATGGTGCTCTTGTGGAGTTGTAACTATATTTAGTTGTTGTTGTTGATAACCCAAGGATTGTAGTCTTTAATAAAAAGAAAATTGTACATACATCTTGTGTTCTTTGTGTTCCTTGTGGTGATGACTTATTGATGATATATGTTGTTTTTATATGTTGTTGATATATGTTCACATACAATTGATTATAAATGACAATAATGAGTGTTGATTAATTGATCATTTCTATATAATAACTTTTGTGAAGGGAAGTTTGAAAAAGATCCCTACACTAATTCACTCCCCCCCTCTCAGTGTGGTCGGTGTGTCCAAAAACTATGACAATATAGGACAACATGATGCTTGTCCAACCAATCCATTCCAATTAGAATATCATAATACCCCAATGGTATGATATTTATATCAACACTAGTATTCACACCATTAGGACTTATGGAACAACTTCTGACCATATCATGGATTCTCCTTTTGGTTCCAGTGGCTAGTTTAACTAAACTTGATTTCCCAATATTACTTTTGTCCAAATGTAATCAATCCACTATTTTAGGGTCAATGTAACAATGTATTTCTCTTGAATTAATTAAAATAGAAACATATTGATTTATGATCTTACCTTCCACCTTAATCATGTTGGATTGGTATTCTACTTGTCGATCATCTAAGGCTGCATAAATCCTTACCATGTCTTTCACTATTGTAGCCTCTTGGATGTTGTGTACAATATTAACTCTGTCATTTCTGTGTGGAAAATCCTTGTATGAGTGATCTCTTTGCATCCCTAACATTGGATTGGTGGTCTTCCCATTTTTCCCAAGGAGTCTTGTTTCTTGGAATCATCCTTAGCATACTAGTCTTGCTGATTTTTATTAGGCTAATTTATATTGAAAGGAGGTTTGAATCCCTTACTCCTCTGATCAAAATTTTCCTTCTTCTTTTCCTTCCAATATTTATGCATGGAATCTCTGCCCTGGCCTTGCTATTACAAGTATTTATCCTTCCTGATAACCTCAGTCAAGGTCTTGGGATCATCATACCAAATATTTTCTTTATAAAAGGTTGGCATTCCACTCAAGAACCTCTGTATTTTCACTTTTTCATCATTTATAAATCCAACATACTTTAACAACCCCAAGAACTTATTCTCATATTCTTCAATGGTCATGCTTCCTGTCCTGAGTTCAAATAATTCCTACATTTTCTTTTCATAAAAATTAACTGACAGGTACACCTTCTCGAAATACTTCTTGAATTGATTCCAAGTGATCCTATTCTCATTAATATGTTCAACTTTCTTGAGTTGATCCCACCACATATCAAATTTCCCACGTAAGTGATAGGTGGAAATTTTGGCTTCTATATTGGATGAATAGTTGTGCAATTAGAAATATCTCCTGAGTCTAAGTAACCATGCTTCAACATCATCTTCCCTTTCTCTTTCACCATAAAAGGATGGTGGCATGAGCTTCCTCAGGTCTCCTTGCAGACTTTCTACCTCATGTCTCCTTCTTTGGTTCCTAACAAGAGACACCTGTGGATTTATTAAGGAATATTCAAATGCATACAACTTTCTTGTTGAGTAAGGAGGTGAGTGGTGTCTATGAGCTCTTCTAGAACTTCTAGAATAACCCAGTCTTCCACGATTATATATTCTTTCATGACACTTTCCTTGTTACTCTTTCTTTGAGACATTCTTGGATTGACCTTGCAACTAATTTAATCTCTGAAGCACTCGATAATTTATCTGACTTTTATCTCTCATCATCCTCTTGTTGTCTTCCTTGTAGCTCTGCACTTCTATTTTCAAGCTCTTCATAGTTTCTAGCAATGTTTCTTGTTCCCCTCGACCCTTGAGTCCGTTGGACTCTATCTCTACATTTCCAATTATGGTATTCTATCCTTCAACCTCTTTATCATGGTTGGAGGCTCCCTCACCTTATTCCATTTCTTCAATATGAATTCTGAGTTGATAAGCTAAAATCCCTTAATTCTGTAAAATGTGCATGTGACCATTTTGTCGGAAATAAGCACATGATAAAAAAAATTGTCAATAATGATAGAGATCCTTTAAGTCATGATGAATATATATAAATAACACTTCCATGTTATCACTGGGCCAATACAAAATAAATTCTTCACATGCACTTCCTTGAAACCACTTTCCCAAGTGACCATGGCTCAAAACCGTGAGCCAAATCCCTCCTGGCGCTTTTCTTTGTTAGACTTACTACATATGAGATCGTGTGATTTAAAATTGATCGAGGGATGAGATCGACGATCCATAAAATCTTTGGGAATCTGGGCTTTGAGAGTTCTAGAATCTCCACGCTCTCAAATCTTTCAGAGTGCCAAGTCTTTGGACTACAGGATCTGTTTCCACGTATCCTTTCCTGATCAAAAATGGATATAAACTTTGGACTTCCAAGAGTTCTCGACTCAAGAAACCTACAACTCAAATCCTTCAAAGTACCAAGTATATATACCTTGGGATATTTCGCCACTTGTATACTATAATCAATGGTTGATATGGACTCTAGCCTTTGGGCCTTCAAGAGTCATCGAACCCAACTTCTTATGCATTGAATCCTCCAGAATGCCAAGTCTCCAGACTAAGGGATATACTACCATTTTTCCTCTCTCGATCAATGATGAGGATTTACTCAACTCTTCAAATCTTCAACAGTTTATCCTTCATCACAATTCTTTCCTTCAAGATGTCGAACTAGCAAACTAAGCACCAAGAGAGTGCCATGTGGCAGAAAATAAGGCATGGACACGTGGCCCTATCCGATGGGTGGCACATGTCATATAATAATTGGCATGAATGGTCTTTGAAAAGCATGAAACATAGTGAAATGTGGTGAGCATCAAGTGTTTCCACATCACCCTAGGTGATTTCAGCATGCCACATCACTCTAGTGCCTCATGACTTTGGGACTTTCGAACTTCATAACTTTGGGAGACTTCTCCACACTACACCACAAATCCCTCAAATGTTGAATCCTCGAATAGGATGATCTATGGACAAGTTTCCTTAAATACGAACAGTCCATATTTACTCTGGAGTTCAAGATGTCATAGGTTTTCTGTCGATCCCCGACCATTGGTCATCGGTGATCAAAGATTTTCTTTGTCCGTGAGAAAAAAAAGAAAAATGTCACTAGAATTTCTTGATTCCCGACCATCGATCATTGACGATCAAATATTTTCCTTGGTCCATATTCAACCCTTCACCCAATTCACTGACCCCCTACCATCGACCGTCGAAATTTTTTGTTAGCAAACTTCCACATTCAGAATTTTTGACAAAATCATAGGTGAATCTAGGGCGTTGATCTCCCGACCAAGATTATCTTGACTGTTGATTTTATCCAACTCCCCAAACAACAAAAATGAATAGGAACTGCCGATGTTCTTCATTTTTCAAATCTCTGAATCAATCCTAGTCGTCGATTTGGTATTTTTCGCTGAACTTTGTAAACATTCAAATTTTTAAATTTTTTCAAGGACAAATCTAGACTGTTGATCCAACATCGAACATGATGTCAACTGTTGATTCTCTAAACTCTATCCAACATTATAGAGACCATTAAAAATCAAATTTGTTGACCTTCTAGGTCGAATTGAGCTTTGTGACTCCATATATAGAATCCATTAACTTCTTATTCAATCCTAGAATCATTCAAACTCATATCCATTCACGAGTTTGGGGGATTTCACTCAAGTGTTTCCATTGTTTTCCCCAAATTTGCATAGATATATAAAATCTATGACAACCAATCTTCCTAATTCACACTTGTTCTTGCCCGTAAGAGTCTGGTTTTTGAAACATAAGATATGATATCAATTTGTAACTTCCCCAGCCACCCAAGTTTGGAAACACCACTACAATTATACTCTGTTACCAAACTGTAACATACCTGGCCTCCCACAAGACGAGCATGCCACACCAAGAATGAACCTCTTGGATGATTTTGAAACCCTGCTAACAATTACTTAATAAGAAGCATTAAATACATGCATGCAATGATCAAGATTCATACCACAACATAAAAGAAAGGCACAATATACCATTCACAACATTACCTAGCAAGCATGCATATTATAGGTACAATCTCAGGTATAATAATTTGATATGCAATGTAAATAAATACACAAGAAAAGGAAACCATAACAAAGAGAATTTATCTTTTATAAAAGAGGACACCAACTGGCTGCATACCAAGGATGTTCCACCCAACTGTAGACATTGTTGTTCCAAGTATCAAAAACAATGTCACCCCCAAGCAAGGGCTATGAATCCACAAGGACAATTCCATAGTGTTTCTTGGCTTCCCAAGACAATCAACACTCAAGCTCTCACAGGCTTCTCCAACACTCATAGAAATACAAGTATCCAACTCTCTTCTACCCATCCTGCACCATCCAAGAGAATGGACCTCCACCCTTCTCTTCCAAGCAGTCCCTCATGCAATCCCTCTCCTTCCATGGCCCTAGTTCAGCTGATCTAGAATCTCCATGCCGGGACTCTCAGAACCCGTAGATTTGATCAAAGGTGAACACAGGTCAAGCATATCAAACATGCAAGCCTCCAATCATGGTTGGATTACACCAACAATATATATAGCCTAGAACCATGGTTGTTCTTCAATAGTTCATCTTCCTTTCCTAAGCCAAGACATGAAAAGGAGGAAAGATGACTAAGTGAAGGAAAGAATGGAGTGAAGACTCCAGGAGATAGGGTGAATAGTGAAAAAACAAGTGAATGAACTCGTGAGGTGACCAACAACAACGCCAGAATGGGGATGGGAATGAGAGTGAGTGAATGACCAAAACGAATGAGAGAATTTTCCAACTGGAGAATGAACTCCCCCAACAGACCAGGGATGGGTTTTTTTAATTCGTGGGGATCAATAACGTATTTTCCTTCCCCCAAGGGCTCATGTAATTGATCCCCCCCCCCATTACACAAAATGGGTAATATAAAATAAATAATAACTTATCCCCTCAATCCCCCTCTCTTGTGGAATCATAGCTCCCTATAACTTTAGTCCTTGTCCATCTAACATCCAACGATGTATTTATTATTAATAATAATCAAAACATTAAATCTCTTAGGAATATTGTCCTTTTCATAATTGTTTGGGTACTTTGGCCTCTCAACAATGTAACAATACTTTATTTAATATGGGGGATCAAAAACCAAGGTGTTACACTCCCGCATTGGGTTTCCACATAAAAATATTAGTGTATTGTGTATGTGTATGATTGTTCATTTGTTAATTATTTATTTAGTCTGCACTTGTTGAATGATAATGGTATATTGATTATAAAGATAAATAAAGCCTACATAATGTGCTTAAAAGGGAGAAAAATCTATATTATTGATTCACCACCCCCTCTCAGTAATCTAATAATTGGTATCAGAGAAGGTTCCTTCTGAAATTAGTTTAACCAATGGAAGGTAGAACATGGAGAGCAACAATATGTACAAAAATGGAATGCCACACTTTGATGGACATAACTATGAATTCTAGAGTAGAAGGATGAAAACATTTGTACAAGTACATGGATTTGAGGTTTGGAAATCAATTGTAGATGGATATAAAGAAATTGTCATTCCTCCAACAAATGAAAATGGAAGGAAAATCAGTGTAAATAAGTCAAAATCCAAAAATTCTCTTTTGAATGGTCTTGGTGATTCGATATATGGAAAAATTATGCATTGCAACTCCACAAAGGATATTTGGGATAAACTTCAGAATGTTTATGAAGGAGATTTAAAATTCAAGGAAACAAAGATTCAAACTTACAAAGGTCAATTTGAATAGATGAAGATGAAGGAAGATGAAAATATTGTAGCTTGCTTCTTCCAAATTGATCAAATAGTGAATGTGATCAGAGGATTGGGAGAAGTAGATGAATCTATAATTGTTCAAAAGGTACTAAGATCTATTCCAATCAGATTTGATCCTAAGATATCAACACTATAAGAAATAAGAGATATGGATTCTATAATCTTGGATGAACTACATCGAATTTTCATAGCCTATCAAATGAGAACAAAACATGGTAATCTAGTTACAAAAGAAGCAACACTCAATGCATCCAAGAATTTAAATAAAAAGGGAAAGAAAAAGGAAAAAGAAGATAGTTGTTGTGCCACTTTGTGCAAGATACCAGATATATAAAATATGCA
>ML790421.1:76410-92056 GCA_009831015.1 Picea engelmannii
AAATAATGATTTTAAACCCCCTAAGTGCCTATGTGTTTTGACTAATCCCTTTATATGGAGAGGGAACTAAGTGTGGTGCAGATTACAACATGCATGGAATCATTTTTAAGGAGGCTAGGGGCCTTCCACAAATCACAAAAAGGATTACAATTTGTATTTTTCTGCACAGGTGCACGAGTCTCAAAGTAGACAGAGGTGCACTAAGTGCCAATGTGAAAAATGAAAAAGACTTTTGGGCACAGGTGCACGGAAGGCGCTGAGTAACACAGTAATTTTGGCACACGTGTGCACGATGCACGCCTATGGGTCAATAAACCCGCGCACAACTGTCACACTGTCATGAAGAAAATTTCAGATGGAATTCTCTGAACTCAGCTTTGAATTGGATGTTTTGCAGGTCAGCTTACACCGGTTATGGTACTTGTAGGTTAAATAAACAAAAAAAAGAGATAGACTAACTCAAATGGGTAGTAAATTGATACCTTTCCCTATTGGATTCACCAATCTGTTGCATCTCTTATGTCACCTGAATGAGAAAAACATAGGTGCTTACAAGCTTAGTTGGGTTATCTAAGCAAGACAGTAGTAAAGGAAAGGGTTAGAAAAATAAACATAAAAGACTAAGCTAAGAATTAAACTAAGAAAGGAAAGAACAACTAAACTATTGAGCATAAGGACATAAGAACAAGAAACAAGCAAGACTCATGTCACCAATGGAAAGGATTGTATTAGTGAAAAGAAAACGTCGAGAAGAAATGGGACTTTGGGTCCCTTATTCCTCCAAGGGAGGTCTCTTGGACCCCCAAAATTGAGCTCTTCTTACAACTTTGAAACTTGAAAGAAATGGTTAAAGAATCTCAAGCTAACCAACTCAAAAGGTGATTTGGATTGCCCAAATGGAATGGTGCTAGTATGCTCTTGATGAGAAAAGAGGATTCCCCAAGAGAATAGCAGCAGCATAACCTTGCAAATGAATTCATTGAAAATGTAGTGCACCCATGGCCTTGTTTTATAGCATCACTTTGAGGTATTATACACCCAACTTTTAGTGTGAAAAGGGGTTGTTTAGGGCACCTTTAGGTCTTTGACCAGCCACCCAGTTGGATCCAACTGGGATTTGGATGTCAAATCAACTTGGAAGTTGAACCAGAAGTGGGTGGGAGGCAGACCAATCTCATTAATGAGTTGTTCTCAGGTTTGCATGGCTTTTAGCATCCACAGTTGTGCATCATGCGCATGTACATTTTTCTTGCATTTCTGGATGGTGCATGTGCGCACATGCCCTTTGTAGTCATAACGCATCTTGATTTTATAACTAATTGTATAGTTTTAGACCTTTTGGAAATTCTTTTTGGTAATTTTTGTCCATGGGTGGACTCATAGCTGTTTGAAGATGCTGGATTCCTGTAACCATTTGCAGACGAAATTTCAGTGATAACAATAGCAACACCAATGAATTCTCGGAATATGATGAAGAAGTGGCAAACTTTGTCAGAAGACTAAAAAAGGGAACCGATGATAGATATAGAGGTAAGCTTCCATTGATTTGTTTAAATTGTGATGGTATTGGTCATTTTTCTAAAAAATGTTCACAAGAAAAACAAAAGAAATAAAGAAGATGATTCAAATAGTAAACAAACATCTAAAGGAAAAAGAACCAAAAAGAAATTCTTCAAGAAACGTTTATGCACCAAAGAAGATGGCTCCTCATCATACAAAGATGAAGTTAATGAAAGTGAGATAGAAAGAGTTCTATTCAAGGAAGTAGAAGAATTTGATAAATAAATCACCGAAGAGGAATATGAATAGGAAGAAGTTGACTACAGGGAAGAAATGTTGAGTGCTATAGAAGTTATAAATAGAGAAAATAAGAAAAACAAGTCACTATCGGAGGAACTAAAAAGAAAAGAAAAAACACAAAATTCCAACTGTGAATAACTAGAGAAGATGATCACTATGTTAAAAATTCAAGTTGAAGAAGACAAAAGAATTGAATAAGGACTCAAGGAACATTTATAAGAAAGAGACAGGACCGTTGGAAATTTGGAAGAAAATATTGTCACATTGAGAAAACATCTTCAAAAAAATACATGCAAAATAGTTCTAAAGTTTTGGATAACATTATTAATAGTTAGAGACGAAATCATGACAAGTATGGACTTGGATATAATCAGATAGAAAATGGATCAATATCCAAAGCAACAAATCAAAAAATAAATCCAAGAATACATGTAGAGACAGTCAAAGGAGACAAGGAGTTTTACAAGGAAGATCGCAAGGACGCTCCTCCGCCTAGAAGATTCATATTTCATAATCAGTGACAGTAAAAAACAAGAAGGAATCAAGAAGAAGAAGGATTCAAAAGAGTAACTCCTTTGATAATATCTTCAATTTCTAGGTATCAAGGTATCAAACTATCATTTTTGGTTTATGTTCTACATGTAATAATTTTGGACATAAAGCTATAAATTGCAGAGAAAATAGCATAAATAGAAACAACTTTGAAAGTCATGCACAAAATTATTATCCAATAAGGCCTAAAGAAACACATAAAAGAAGCTACAATAGGTTTGAATCCTTGAGAACTGAAGTGGAATGCTACAAGCACAACAACTTTGGACACATGGCCAGATATTTTAGAATGATAGTCCCTCCTAGAGAATCACAACAGAATAACAACAGTCACAAACAGGAATCTCAACAAAGAATATGGGTAAGAAAGTAGAACCAATATAAAAATGAATAATGGACACTCACTCTACAATCTAAATACAAGAAACGTGGTTGGCATGTTGACATTGGCTACTCAAAGTATGTGATAGGTGATGAGGACAAGTTTCTAACATTGATAAAGGATGATGGATCAATCTCCTTTGGAAACGACTCAGCTAGAATCATTGGAAACAAGGATACCAAGGCAAAAAATGTTCTACTAGTGGAAGATATGAAATATAATATTCTAAGTGTAATTAAAATGTATGACCAAGGTAACAAAATTATGTTCGATTCACATAAGTGCGAGATTAAAAAAAGAAGGTTCAGAAAAATTGGTTGCAAAAGATATAAGAACTTCAAGCAACATATATGTATTAAGTGAAATTGGAAATGAAAAGTGTTTTCTAGGAAAGGAAGATTAAGTTTGGCTATGGAACAAAAGAATGGGTCACATAAACTTCGATAACCTCATCAAATTCAGCAAGAAGGAAGCAGTCATAGAAATTCCCTAGATCAAAAAGCCAACCAACACATTATGCAAGCATTGTCAACAAGGAAAGAAAAAAAATACCAAGTTCAAATCAAAGGAATACTACACAACAAGATCGATGGAAATTGTGGATATTGATCTAGTTGGACCAACTATAACAAAGCATTTAAAAGGTGAGAAATATTTTATGCTATTGGTTGATGATTATACAAGGATGATTGTAGTTTGTTTTCTCAAGAAGAAATCAGAATCATTTAAAAACTTCAAGGCATACAAGGAAATGGTTGAAAATAAAATGGATTCAAAAATAAAATGTTTGAGATATGATAATGGAGGAGAGTTTAATTCAAAGGAAATTATGGATTTCTGCAGCAAGCATGGAATAAAAAAGAAATTCTCTATTGCTAGGACACCTTAATAGAATGGAGTTGTCGAAAGGAAGAACAAGACAGTACATGAAATGGATCGAACAATGTTAATGGATTATAGGTTGACACATGTGTTTTGGACACATGTAGTGCATACAACAATTCACATTCAAAATAGAGTAATTCTAAGAAACAACAATGATAAAACTCCCTACGAGGTATGGAAAGGAAGACCAACGAATGTGAAGCACTTCATATTTTTTGGAAGCAAATGCTACATCAAAAGAGAATATGGGATAATGAGAAAGTTTGATTCTCATGTGGACAAAGGAATACTTTTTTGGTACTCAAGTACATGGAAAGCATACAAATGTTTCAATCTAAAGCTCAACAAAGTTGTGCAAAGAATCAATGTAATGGTTGATGAGATATGTGGACAGAAAATAAAGGAAGAAGAAAAGAAGTTAGTGGAACATGTTTACAAAGAAGAATCAAAGGATGAATAAGTATAAGAAGGGGAAGATGAAGAAGATTAGATAGAAGTAGAAGAGAAATAACATCAAGTACATCCAAAGATACCTAGAAAAAAGATACAAAATAATCATCCCTTAGATCAGATTATCAGGAACAAAGATGCAAGAGTTGAGACTAGAAGAAGAATTCGTTCACCAGAACAACTACACCTAGCACTCTTATCCTCGATTCAACCAAATAGTTTTGAAGAAGCCAAGATGGATGAATTCTGGATAAAGGCCATGGATGAAGATTTGGATCAGATAGAAGATGATATTCATATATATCAAGGGTACAAAAGATATTGGATTACAGTATCTAAAAGGAAATGATCTATCACTTATTTCCTACAGAGATGGAGATTGGGAAGGTTCCATTGATGACCATAGAAGTAAAAGTGGAGAATAGTTATACTTGGGTGAGTGTTTGGTATCTAGGCTAAGAAATAAACAATCATTAGTATCATTATCTACAACCAAAGCAGAGTATATTGTAGAAGCATCATGTTGTACACAAGTTCTATGAATGAAACAAACTCTAACAAATATACAAGTTGAGTATGATGAGCCCATTCCAATATATTTTGATAATAAAAGCACCATTAGTATCTTAAAGAATCCAATGATGCACTCCAATAAGAATCACATCCCAATCAAGTATCAATTTCAATGGGAACAAGTTGTAGAGAGGAACATCAAAGTTGAATACATGGGAAAAAAGGAATAGGTTGCAAATATCTTTACAAAATTGCTTCCAAGGGAAGATTTTGAGTATCTTTGTCAGATACTCAGAGTAATTTTTACTCCAAAATGAATGATTTTGAATACTTATCATACATGTATTATATTTATATGAGGAAGCACCATAAAGAGAAAAAATCAGTTTGGGGGAGAAGTTTCAGGAAGAGTTCATTCAAGGGGAGCAGCCCCAACGATACTTTAGTTAGGGTGAGAAGCCCTAACGGGAAGTTACCTTTTCCATTGATGTCAAAGTGGGAGAGATTTGTCATATGAATGGATAGAGAGTTAGATGCTTGGAGAAAGAGCACCGAAGCATGTTTCAGGGGGGAGCACGAGCGATATGAATTCAGTATTGCATTAGAGTGTTTCCATCAATGCCAAAGGGGGATATTGTTGATTAATTGGGATGGATGTGATTGATGTCAACCCTTGAAGAAAGTCCAGTAGAAAATTATGGTAGCTCCCATGGTATGGTTAATAGAATTAATCTTGTTTTATGTATAATGGTATGAATATTGGTATATTTTTAGGTAATATTATTCTATATGGATAATGCATGTCATGCCATTTCCACTGATATGTGGAACATCACATAACTCATCATAGTTAGATATTTATGTCCTTGTGAAGTTGGATAACCCTCATAAGTTATCTAGAAATTCAAAGAAGATAAATTAATCTAGAAGCTCCTAGAAGAATTTTACTAGTCAAGTGGGTGAAACTAGGAGTTAACCATGGGTTAAGTTGTTGCAATAAAAAAATAATTAAAAATAAATTAGTTGCAACTAGAAGTGGAGAGTTTACTATTTATGGATAAAATGGTTATAATTGGACAAGTGATTAGAAGTGGTTTATCCCTAAAAATAAGGAAGTCGGGTTAAGTTGGTTAGAAGGTAACCTCTTGAGGAAGCTACATGGAAGTATAAATAATAGAGCAAGGCTCTCCTATTAGCACCTAATTTAGAACATTGAATATATATTATTGATCCATATTATTTTGAGAATGACATGAAGGAAAAAATATAATCGAGATATAACAATGAAATACGCAAAAATATAGAAGAGAACACATTAATACAATGAAACCCATCTTCTATTACTAAATAAGATAGAAAAACACTGTAGAACACAAACTGGAAAAAACGGGGTAGATTGTCTCTAAAAATAAAGAGATGTTGTCTATGCTTAATTCATAAGAAGATTTACATCATAATCCATTGCATGCTTAAAGGGACTCCTTCACCTCAATTATATATGAGAGAGTGAAAGGAGAAAAATTCCCATGATGCATGTGGGATAAATTGGACTACATTTATAAAATGCCATAGGCATGTAAAACACTAGGATTTCTGTGGAGGTCACCCATCCCAATACTACTCTAGCGTAAGCGAACTTAACTGCGGAGTTCTAATGGGATCCGATGCATTAACGCTATGTTGTAGGCATGTACATAAGACCACTAGGAAATCATTAAATGATGTCTGTAATTAACAAATGAATATGACATTACATTCCATTCCCCATAAAAAGGTTTAATATCATGGTTTATCAAAACCATAAGCTCAAAATGGTGATTCATTGGAAGAGGTGGATGGCCATTGAGATTCATATGGATCATTCCTCGCCCCTTAGGAAGAAATGGTCCCAATTACATCAAGTTCCCTTGAGAGACGAGGAGACTTCTGCTACATCTAAAGCTTTGTTCACTGCTTTCCTTGCTAAATAATTTGCCATGCTTAGCTTGTTGAAGGATATCATGAACCTGTTGCTCGAGGGGTTGAATATATTCAACCAATATAGCTGCATGATCTACCTGAGTGTGGGAAGAATCTATCAGTGAATATACAACATGAAGAGTATGAAGGGTTTTTTTATAGCCTTGCTTGACCGGGCAATGTGGAGGCACCCCCGTAGGTGCAACAAGAACATCTTGGTACTCATCTACAATCTTGTCGATCTTATTATGTTGGATAGAAAGGTCTTGTGCTGAGGTTGTAGTGGTTGCAGTGTCCTTTTGTTCACCTTCTGATTGGATTGTGAAGAGGCTAAACTCTGCAGTATGATAGATTACTTTGTGGCATTGTTTTGGTGGGACAATAGTCAGAACTACCTCTGGTATCCAGTATAGTTGATCCCCTAGAGTAAAAATGATTCTATGAGGTCGAGACTTATAAAAAGCATGATGCCTCCACATATATGGTTGGCCTGATAGAACATCATATACTTCCAATGGGGAAACATCACACAATACCTCATCCTTGAAGGGCTTGATGTCGTAGGATAGGCCACACTATTGGATGGCACAAAAGTCTTGACCCTGTCGAAGCCACCCGATGTTGTATGGCTATGAGTGTCATATTATTGGAAAATGTAACTGCTTGACAATCTCTACTGAGATTATGTTATTTTGGCTTCCCCTATCAACAATAAAATTTAGTGGGGTCCCCTTCACCCACATCTATGAATGGAAGAGTCGCTCCCCCTCCTCATGATCCTCTTTTGGTTCGATTGTTGTAGTTGCAACAATGGAAATGGGTTCTTCATAAATGATATATCTCCTTTTATTATTTTATGAATCAAGGTCTAGGTCAAGGTTCGACTCTTTTTATTTGAGCTCGACCACCAATGACTATATTGAGTGACATTCATCAGTGTTGTGCCAATGGATATTGTGGAACTTATGCCACATTCCAATGTCTTTCCTATACTTACCATTACCCTTATTTTCTTGCATCTAGGACTAGCTCTATTGAGGTTGACCTTCCTTACTCTATCCATGCTTCTCCCACCTACTCTGCTGCTTGAATTTTTTCTCAATTTTGACTGCATAACGATAAGCAAATCCCAGTGAAGATATGTCCAAGAAATCCATATTTGTTTGGATGTACCTTTGTATACCACTGCATTACTTCAAAACCAGGTGCCTCTCAGAGTATTTGATACCTAAATTTGATTGCAAGGTATGAAAGATGTTCGTGTACTCCAACACCGTCTCGTCTCTTTTCTAATGTAGAGTTGTCGATCTCATGTATTGGTCATCATAGTTTCTGACAGGGTATAAATCCTCCTTTAAGGCATCTACAAAGGCCGCCTAAGTGGGTTCTCTCCCAAATAGTGTATATTCATCCATAGTTTACCTCTCCCAGTAACCTTCCCACCATGATATGACATGGGGAAGGGATTTAAGGAGGGAGAAGATGATATTTTCACTGTTGGAGATTTTTTGGATAGAGTAATAACCTTCTAGTATATTCAACCATTTTTCTAAAGCATCTGCATGTATCTGGTCTTCAAATAAAAGGATATCAAAATTGACTTGTACCTTGAAGGGCATCGGACTTACGAAATTGTTTCTTGTTGAATATGCCTCGGCTACTTCCATCGACAGTCTTTGAAGGATCTTAGTGAAGTTGTCCATCATCTCGTTCCTTTGTCGCACGAGAGATTCCTTGAGCAATGTCTTGAAAGGATATCCCGCTCTATCATATCTATTTTCTTTCACCATGGGAGGTTGCTTGGGCTAGTGAGAGTGGCTATCCTCAAGCAAAACTAGCTCAAGACCCAAATATCTATACCTTGACCTCATAGAGGACCTACTCTAAGAAATGACAAGGAGCAGACTACTCTGATACCACTGATCCAAATTATTTTGAGAACGACATGAAGGAAAAAATATAACTGAGATATAACAATGAAATACACAAAAATATAGAAGAGAACACATAAATATAGTGAAACCCAACTTCTATTACTGAATAAGATAGAAAAACATTGTAGAACACAAACTAGAAAAAATGGGGTAGCTTATCTTTAAAAAGAAAGAGATGTTGTCTATGCTTCATTCAAAAGAAGATTTACATCACACTCTAATGCATGATTAAAGGGCCTCCTTCACCTCAGTTATATATGACAGAGTGAAAGGAGAACAATTCTCATGATGCATGTGGGATAAATTGGACTAAGTTTATAAAATTCCATAGGCATGTAAAACACTAGGACTTCCCGGGTAGTCAATGATCCCAGTACTACTCTAGCCTGACCACGCTTAATTGTGGAGCTCTAATCGGATCCAATGCATTAACACTATGTTGTAGGCATGTACATAAGACCACTAGGAAATAATTAAATGATGTCTATAATTTACAAATGAAGATGGCATTAGATTCGACTCCCCATCAAAAGGGTGAATATCATGGTTTATCAAAACCACAAGCTCAAAATGGTGATTCAATGGAAGAGGTGGATGGCCACTAAGATCCATCGGGATATGTTATTGTGTAATTTTTATTGTAGGTACTCATTGATACATCTGATTTACACAAGTATGAGATAGCATGAAGGGTTAACGACGAAAGTTTTAGAATTGCATAAATAATAATAAAAACCTAGTTTTTTAGGTGTACATAGGCGCAGTGGAGAAGGGCGTGTACATATGTGGGATGATAGAATAACATGTTGCAGCCATGTGGGAAAAACCATGAAATATCGATTTTTTTAGGGTGCTAGGTTCTCATAGTCTAAGAGCAAGCTCCTAGGAAAGTCTACAATGATCAGGTATAACAGAGCTATCTACAGATTCAAAAAGTATGTCATATTCTTATATGTAGTTGGATATTGTTGTCTCAATGAGATATGGTTATGGGATATTGAGGTTTTTCCATAGAGAGGGTGTTGGTTGTATGGAACTTATGGTATGAGCTAGATATACATAAATACAACAATGGTATGCTAGTATTATTCATTTGTTAATCTTGTTGGTTCAAGTGTTGAGACTTAGTTTGTATTTCTTGGTACATGGTTGAGGGTTTTGGTTGTGAAGTGGTTGTGAAGTTTTTTTGTATAGTGTGATGTTGCATATCAGTAAGGGTTTGATGACTAGTCCATGTGAGGATTATTACACATGTTCACAATTGTACACACATGTATGGCACATGGCTAGACAGACATAGATGCACTTGGTTAAGGAATGTATAAGATGATGCATGCAAAGGGAAAAAATATAGAGAAGACAGAATGATAGGTTGCAGGTTGATGTGATAGAGGTAGCAAAGTGTTTGAAGTTTCAGAAAAGGTGAAAACCCTAGCCTTATGAAGGTGTACGCAGGTTACAGTATAGATAGGCCGCATACATACACAGGTTGCAATATAGACAAGGCATGTACATACATGAGTTGCAACACATACAGGTCGTGTACCTATTGGGTTTTGTTAGTAAAGGATAAGTATAGGTACAGTTTGGTTACAGGTTAGTGGAATGGGATGGTTACAGGTTGTTGGTACAGGTTGGTATAGGTTTATAGTGGTATATCTCATAGTAACGGTGTGACAGTGGTTTCATCATTTGACACTTATATTTTAGGGAAACAAGATGGGGCAAGGATAGGTGTTTGTAGCAACCTTTCAGTTGTAGTCGAAGAAAATTGGAGGATGTAGCCTCCATATGGTTGTAGCCAGAGAATTGGGGAGTTGGATCTTCCCTCATGTTGTAGCTTGAAAATATAGGGGGTTGGAGCCTCCTTCCGATTGCATCTGTAGAACAAAGGAAGTTGGTTCTTCCAATGAATGTAATTATTAAAGACATATAAGAAAAAATATGTTGTGGGTTTCTCCTGCATGGTGTTTCCACGTAAAAATATTGGTGTACTGTGTATGTGTATGATTGTTCAGTTTTTCATTGTTCATTTACTCTGCACTTGTTGAATGATAATGTTATGACCCAAGGGGGGAATATATATGGATAAATGTATATGATATAACCCCAAGGGGGGGCATATATGGGCCTAAATGTACATGTAATGTGTAAATACATATGTAATAGAGACCAGCTAGTGGTAAAGGGGCTTCATGTGCAAGTGTGAATAGTTATATATAAGAGATCATGTATTCATTATTGACAGGGAATTGTGAAGTATGAAAGGTATTTGGTTATTTGGAGGGGGTATCTTCTCTGATACCAAATGTTATGATCCAAATGCTCAAAATAGGGGAACCCCCTCCAAACAAAAAAATACCTTTCATACTTCACAATTCCCTGTCAATAATGAATACATGATCTCTTATATATTCTTAATCACACTTTCACATGAGGCCCCTTTATCACTAGGTCGACCCTATTACATATGTATTTACACATTACATGTACATTTAGGCCCATATATTCCCCCCCTTGGGGTCATATCATATATATTTAGCCATATATATTCCCCCCTTGGGTCATAACATAGTACCCTCCTTCAAAAAGCTTTTTCCTCAAAGCTTTGCATTGAAAGTCTTCACATGTGATGAAACAAAGTAATATGATTTCCTTGTGTTCCTTCTTTAGTCATTCCATTGTTGATGATCTATCCATTCAAAATCAATCATTTTCGGTCTTAATCATTGGTGTCTAGTTGTTGCATAATTTTATTTCCTTTGATTCGATGTATTTTTGTTGAAGCTTCTCCAATTTGTAGTCTTTGTTGGTCTTTGATAATATATTGTTGAAAAGTATTTTGGTGATGCCTTGTTCCATGAATATTGCCAAGTATTCCATCTTCTTCCTTCATAATCTTGATATCGTCCTTCTTGTCTTTCTTGAAATTTTTCTTGGTAATGAGGGTGTCGATATGGTTTCACATTTGATGGTATTCCTTCACTCTACACATGCATTTCATCTATATTATTTTCAGCAAAAATGGCATCCTCGATCATCTTTTCTTGGTCTTTCATTAATCTATCCTTCAATATAATACCATCATTTTTGGCATGTACATCCTCTAGATCTATTTCAACTTCTTCAAGTATCTTCCTTTGACCTTCTTGAATCTTGTCTTTTGTCTCCTTTTGAAGATACAATGTGATTCCATCTAACAAATTTTGACGTCCTTCTTCAATTTTGTCTTGTATTTCTGATTTTACCTCATCAGTATTTAAGGATTCCTCAACCTTCATGCAAATTTCATCTTCCAATATTTTGGTAGATTCTTCATCCAGGATCCTTATTTCTTCTTGATTTTGAAAATTCTTATTTTCTTCTTTCAATCTCTTGACCTGATCAATTTTTTTATTATTATGGTTTTGTAATCTACATATCACTTCATTTTTCTTTTTCAAATCTTCCCTTGACTCATCATTTTCCCACTTTGAGTTACTATTCTTTTATTGCTTTAAGTTCTTAACCTCCTTAATGAGTGATTCATTAAGGGATAGTATCTTAGATATCTCCTCGCCCTTCTTCTTAATTTCTTCCTTTTCTTCTTTTAATTCATCTTGAATTCTATACAATTCCTCCATTTTTTTGTATCCCTAATCCATTTGTATGAGAAGAATTTTTCAAATTCTTCCCATGTGAATTGCCATATAGTATTTTGATAAGAACAATCATCGACCACTTCCAATCTTCATCAAAAAAATAATTTATTTCCTTCGAAGGAGTCATATTATATTATTTTACCAACCTCAACCATTCCATAGGATTGATTTCATCTTTATCTTCATCTCCAGTAAATTTAGGTATTTCCATTGATTCTTAATTGAGGTCTAATCCCAAACCTCAAACCAAAACCTCAATATATTAAGGAAAAATATATCAAATAGTTGTAATCCTTGGTCCAATATGCTCTTCTATGCGTTATATTTCCAATGGATTTTGAATTAGCTCAATTGGACATTCCAATCAAAAGTTATGATAGTTTTAAGTAAACATACCTTTGAAACCTTGATTTGGAGTCTATCCTCCTTATCGACCTTACTTATGATGCATCTCTGCAATTTAGACCCTTATTAGTATGAAATTGTGACTTGTAGTACTATGAAATGTTTTCTCTGCAAAGCCATGGGTCTGACCAAAATTGGATGTGCCAAGTGGAATTTATGGTAACTTCCCCACACCTTCCTATTTTGTGTCCTTTCCAAGAGATCACACTTGTATAGTGTGCGCCACGCAAAATAATTGATATAAAATTATGAAAATGGTACCATAAATAATAAATACTTTCCATGGTCCAATGAAACTAGTCACACTTAATTTGGATACTCACTAAACAAAATATTTTTTTTTACTCGAAACACCTATTTGAGACTAGTTAATATGACTAGTCAGATACCTTATCTTACACAGGGTGTATCTATAAACCTAGGATGACCTAGAAGATGAAATTTTTATCACATCTAACTTGATATGTTATATGAATATAACTTGTTTTAAGGGTCTGAAACATCACCAAAATAATTTTATAGAAAAAAGTACGTGATGACTAAATTGAGCATGATTCATGAACCCTATATTACACAGGATATATGTATGAAATTGTAATGCCTCGAGAGTTGAAATTCGGACCCCACATACCTTGATCCATTTTCTAAATTCAATCTAAGGAGTTCCTTATGAAACATCGTATAAAAAGAGTTATAGAGAAAAGTCCAAGGTGTACTAGATGCAACAACAAAACCCCAAGACCTTAATCTCTGATACCAAATGTTATGATCCAAATGATCCAAATATCATAAAATAATAGAAGTATGCACCATGTACGAAATTACAACGTGGAGCACAAATTCAATATAGATAATTTACATAATAAATCCTTAAGGAATAGGAAAACCTCCTCCAAATAACCAAATACCTTTCATACTTCATAATTCCCTGTCAATAATGAATACATAATATCTTATATATAGTTATTCACACTTTCACATGAGGCTGATTTATAACTATCCCAACCCTATTAAATATGCATTTACACATTACATGTACATTTAGGACCATATATTCCCCCCCTTGGGGTCATATCATATACATTTATCCATATATATACCCCCCTTGGGTCATAACAGATAATGGTATATTGATTATAAAGATAAATAACACTTACATATTGTGGTTAAAACGAATAAAGATATATATTACTGATTCACCCCTCCCTCTCAGTAATCCAACAATTATAACCCCCAAACTTCTTTAAACTTAGCCACAGTTCTAACCAAAATGCCAAACCATCCACTTATTACAGAGATGCCACCATAATTATAATTAAGTTACCTTAAATTGTAGTTGGGAGTTAAGGGTCGGGCCAATTTAATGGGAATGGATCCCAAGACTTGTACACACAAATACAAAGGTGCACACATCCCAAATGTTTCATGGATTTTGAGGTATGGTCTAATATGGACTGCATTGTTTTTCATGACAAGTTTATGTGTTGCATAGAAAAACATGCCATAGGGTATATTTTCCATACCTAGGAAACCTAATAATTGTTGGATTCATTTTTCCGCAAATATTATGAATATGAAGTCGATTTTATGATAAGAGGTCATTTGTAAAAGTATTATCTCAGTTTGTCATGTATGAGACACATAGTCTCATTATATGTGTAAAAATGGCTTTTTAGCCCCTGTTCATAATTTGATCGACTTTATACTCAAATTTCTCATAACTATAGAAGGATTTCAATGGTAAACTCATTTTCTAGGATTGAGTAGCGTAATTAAAGAGAGTTCAATAAATTGGCTTTTTGTAGTCCCTTGTTGTAATGTAATTTGGCATTTTGAGATGATGAAGAACAATATTACTATCTAAAGGGACTTTGGAGATGAAGTGAATTATGTTATTCATAAATGTAATTTGAGTTCTTTATTTTTTGTTGTATTATCTCATTATTCTTCATGTTATTCATCAATATTAATGAAGTTTATGGACAAATAAGCATATTCACATGTGTTTTCGAAAATAGTCAAGTGATCTTCATTTACCGAATCTAGTCGAATGTTTATGTGTATTTAAGAATTAATTGTACATCTAAATATTTTCAGATCACCCGACCTCCTGCCATTTCTCAGTAAACCAGCCTACATAATTTCTTTGCTAAAACTACCTCTATATTGTCCTTTTTTGGCCTATATGTGGCTGTCAACACTGCAAATCACATATATATGTGATTCACCATTCTGCAAACCACATATGTATGCTCTTCTCCCTTATGCAAACCACGTATGTATGTGTTTCTCTCTTCTAAAAATAGAGTATGCTTCATACACTTGCAAAAACCCTTTTTCTTCCTAGTACTATTGTGTCTATGAAAAAATATGTCCTTTGATTTCATTTTCTAGTTTATATATATGCTAAGATCTCCTACAAATCTGACTAATCTGATGCAAAATAAAGTGGATTCGTGTTTATTCCTTGAAGCACCCACCTTGCACTCCTGATCTGATAGATCCATCGATACCATGTGCACTTGGTTTCCTCCTAGAGAAACCTTACTTTGATACCATGTTGATCTTTTACCACTCTACTCAACACCCAAAAGTTAGCTGAAAATAAAATCACTTTATCTACTAAAATCATAGTTCAGTAATCAACTAAACATGCAACGAAAATATAAACAAGGAAACAAAATCAAGCATATATTAACACCAATATTTTTGGGTATAAACCGCTGGAAAAATCTCAAAGGGAAAACCACTCCAATTATTCTTTTATTAAGGTCAAATTAGGGTTCGGGTGATAGGGAAAATGGCCCATTGAGAGAATTATACACTACATACAAACCTTGAAAATCCTATGTTTTTGTACGACCTCTTCTGGAATGTTTCCTGAGGAACACAGGATTCACCCTCTTGTGATATGTTAAGAACCAAACATCAATATAGCATAGAAAAACCTCAGGAAAAGTACTCAATGCCTTGAAAAAGATTCAATTTCAGATAATAAGCCTCTTCAAGGGGGAAACCTCCTTTTACCCCACTTAAATGTTCAAGTACAAGATGATTCAAAATGAAAATGTCTCCTTGGTATATATAGGAGACTAGGAGGTATAATTACAACTAATGGCCTAAAG
>ML790421.1:109131-145699 GCA_009831015.1 Picea engelmannii
TGAGTTATTTTCATGCTGTAGATAAATTTTAAATTCTGCTAAATATTATATGCTTATATGAAGCTAAATGAATTATTTAGCACTGAAAGAAATTCTATGTTTGAAATTGAAATTCTATGTTTGAAATTTTATGTTTAATTGTATGAATTTTTGGATTTAATTAAATTAGGTCTCTACAAGATTATACCATGAATCCTTCTTGACATACTTGGAAGATTTCTCCTTCCCACCTAAACCTGAAGGTTGCTTCCCTTTGAGCTGCTCAACCTTCAAAGATATATGTTCCCTATTATTTTCCACTGACATCGACCCATGAACCAAGATCCCATTGGATCACATTATAGGCTCATGTCCTGGAATAATGGTTTTCTTAAGGAATACAAATAAGAAAATATACAAGCCCTACAAACCTCAAGATTAGTCCTTAGATATTTTTGGTTGAATGTTGTCTCCCTTGCTTCCCCTTTCCTTGAACCCTACCCTACACTCTTGAATGAAATTTCTTCTCCATCCACTCAATGAGATATTTCTCATTCATCTTGTGTGTGTCTTATGTCCACTAAAAAATAGCCAACACCTACAACCGAGCACCTCTATTTCTACTGTTGTACGATCATCTACCTGCAATGCCTCTACTACCTAGATATTTCCTTGCCACCATATTTATCCATTTTTCATTATTACACACCAAATTACCACACTACTAAGTGTCGTTCTTATGTATCACATTCTACTAAGTGTCGCACTTATGTATCACATTCTACTAAGTGTTGTAAGTGTTGCATGCACCTTATCAAGTGTTGTATGCACCTTACTAAGTGTTGCATGCACTTTATCAAGTATCGTATGCACCTTACTATGTGTTGAATGCACTTTATTAAGTGTCTCATGTGCTTTATTAACTATCACAAATGCATGACTATGTGGGAGTACTTGTCATGTTCCCTAGAGAAGTTGGAAGAGAACATATCATTTGAATGTCGAAATACCATATTTTTACTTAAGATTTTGACCATACTTGAGGATCATCGCCCCCTTTCCCATACACAAGGAGTGATGAAATATGGACTATCACCCCCCCTAGAGTGTCTTAGGGAGAGATAGTCACCATGTACTCAGTGTTGGGAATGATGAAGAGGTTGCAACCATTCCACATTTTTCTAAGTACAATATTTGGGGATATATGAGTTTTTCTGGGTCAAGTATTCAAGCCATATCTCTTTACTCCATCCTAGACACCAAATCCCAACCTCATGAGATAAATACTCAACCATTTTCCCAATGATATCAAACTTTTTATGCCTCAAACCACTATATAATGAGGTTCATTCTTGAGTGAAAGGGGCATAGAATTCAATAACATCATACTTATGATTGTGTGATATACAAGGGGATAGAATAGAGAACTTGTAGGAGGTTGCAACGACATCAAAGTAAAATATTGTAAGTGCTTCCATTTTGCCTCATTACATTAATAGACAAATTGGCCTATTCCTTTCATGTCCCATGTGTTCAACTCTGAATGAGAAGGAACCTCTCTCTATATGTTCACCTTCTTTAAACTTATATTTGGTAGTTGACATGGTAAATCCCTCGCTAGGGACATTGGATCCAGTTCTCCCCCATGTTGATCAAAGTGAGTCTCTTGACATGTATTCCTTCTAGAGCATTATTCTTCTGTCTAATGAAGATATCTTAGAATCAACAGTCAACGTTTACGAGCATAATTTTTTTCCCATGTCAAGTTCATTAAAAAATGAAACAGATGACTATGATCATAATCATTTTACTTTGTTGATCTCGTTAAAAAATGAAACATATGACTACGAGCATAGTTCTTTCCTTTCATTAAAAAATTAAATGGATCCCCCTCCAATTAACATGAGTCTTCCAATATATCTTGTACCTAAACCTTCATTTCATCCACCTGTGTCGGTTGATCCTCTTTCTTCCTCCCTTTCTGTTGAACCTATTCCTATTAGTATTCAGGATTCATTTCAGGTGTAGAAAAATATTTGGAAGATGGAACGAAGCTTGGGGGGAATCTCTCCATCCTTTGGACATCATGTTGGAGTTAAGTCGTGTTGGCAGCACGCAACAACCCCCTTCTTTTTCCTTAATCAAAATCTAGGGTCCCTCTAAGTTTTACTTGGATTCTTATTTTGTTTCTCTTTGACTTGATTGGATTGGTATTGGTTTGATTTGTTTCGAGGTTGGTTTGAGTTTATATTATTTTCTATTCTTGGGTTTGAATTTCATGAAATTCAAATTCCATTTCATTTTTCTTTCTACGTTGTTTTGATGTTGATGGACGAGCTTCATAATTTGGGAGTTTGTTATTACCTCTTCCTTATTGAATTTATCTTCTATGAGAATAGTTTGGTTGAAGACATGGATTAATAACAATGATTTTAAAGGAAGAAAGCTTATTGCAACACATATTTTCTAAGACATTTGTTCACATTTGATCAAATTTGAATGAAGGAGAGACAAGCATAGAAATATTAATTATTTAAACGAAAACATTAATTTTTATCAAATGTTTACTTTTGTTTAAATTATAATTATGTTTTTGTCTTTTTCTCATTAGCAAGTTTGACTATTTGGAATAATGGGTTCAATACTTCATCAATGTTAGGTAGTTAGAGAGGTAGTAGTGGGGGCCCAGAGGGCCCATAGTGATAATAGTGGAGGCCATTCAATGTAAGGTTGACTAGGTCCACTATATTATTAAATAAGGCTCGCTATGGGTAGTTAGATATAATAAATGTAAGAGGACTTCTTGGAAGTCCTCTTACATTTATTATATCTAACTACCCATAGTAGGCCTTATTTAATAATATAGTGAACCTAGTCCACCTTACATTGAATGGCCTCCACTATTATCACTATGGGCCCTCTGGGCCCCCACTACTACCTCTCTAGCTACCTAACAGTTCCCATTAGCATTCTTTCTTACAATGGCACTCTCAGTAGAAGAAACATTGATGTATTTCGGCTATACGTATGCTGCTAACTTCACACATCAGGGGGCATATGTTATCACTGAAATTTCGTCCACAACATTGCATGCAAATGGTTATAGAAATACAATAGTTCCAAACACCTATTATTTCACCTGCAGCACCAAAAATGCATTTCTAAGAGGAAAAAACTATACAAATGGACAAAAATTGGCATGCGCTAACTCACTAAAGGAATCATGCACATAGTGTGCGGGCCAAAGAAGCCTGTAGAGTGCACAATGTGCCATATGTGCAATTGTGTATGAGAAAAGCCACACACTCCCATGAATGATGCATTTATGGTTCTTGTCGGCCCCTCAACCACTTATGGACCAGCTCCCAACTTTATTTCACCCTCATATTTGAGCTAAATCCAAATGGGGGGTTGGTCAAGGATCAAAGGGAAGGGATGATTTTAAGGATGAAAATTTATTTTAAAATGTAGAAACCTTGGTGAATCTTACTAATCCTTCATATTCCAACTATAGATGATTAGCAATATTTTTGTAAAAAAATTCAAATTTCTAAGCATTTTATATAGTTTTTATAACATTTTGGTGATTTTTAAGGTAAAATAATTTTATCCTATAGAATTCGGGCGAATCATTTTTAAAATAGTGAATCTCGTTTTTGGAAAAACCATGGAAAATTATCCCATGAGCGAAATTTATCTCCTAAAATCATCCCTTCCAAAGGGTGCCCTAAAGGGCCCCTTGTTCACACCAAGAACCAACTGAATAATTCCTTGAAGACATGCTATAAATGGAGGCCATGGGTGCACTAAGAATTTAATATTTCTATAGTATTGATATGTTGCCTCATTCCTCCATTGATAATCCTCTTTTCTCCTTAGAGCATTCTAGCAACATTCCAATAGGTCATTCCACTCACCTCTTGAGGGAATAGGCTTGGATTTCTTCACCATTTTCTTTCTTGTTTATCATTGTAAGAAGATCTCTCCAATAGGGAACTCAAGAGCCCTCCCAAGGAGGAAGAGGGGATCCATAAGTCCTCCTTTATCTAAGGTGTTTTGCCAACTAATATAGTTATCCATTGGTGGCATAATCTTGTTCATTTGGTTGATTGATTTTGGTTCAAAGTTTCTTATGCATTCTATATTTATCTCCTTAGTTGTTTTTAGTTTATTTTTCTTGTTTATTTCATGTGCTTGGATTACCTAACTCATGCACTAACCTCTGTCTTGTCTAGCAGGCCCAACTAGACTTATAAGTTACCTTGTTTTGCTCACCCAAGAGATGAAACAGACACAACAATAAGATTTCTTCCAAACCATCATTAGTTGATGGAATGATCAATTTGGTTCCATCCCTGGTCATTCTGGTTGAACAGGTGGTCAATCTATTTTCATCCTTACTTCAACTACTAAACCAAGTGGTCGATCCATTTTTGTCATCAGTCAGCCCCACTCCTCATCTAAAGAGTGAAACCAAAGTGGTCGATCCAGTTTTATCATCGATCGATCCCACTCCTCCCTTGAGGAGTACCAAAGTGACTGATCTGGTTTTTTCATTGGTCAGAGTGGTCAATCCAGTTCTGTCATCGATCGATACCACTCTTCATCTGAAGAGTTCCAAAGTGGTCGATCTAATTCTACCATCGTTCGATCCTAGTATTCATCCAAAGAGTGCCAAAGTGGTTGATCCAGATCCATCATCGATCGATCCCACTCCTCCCTTTAAGAGTGCAACCCCAGTGGTCCATCTGGTTCCGTCATTGACCAATCCCACTCTTCCCTTGAAGAGTGAAACCAAAGTGGTCGATCTGGTTCTACCATTAGTCGATCCCACTCCTCCCTTGAAGAGTGAAACCATAGTGGTCGATTTGGTTTCATCATCGGTCGATCCCACTCCTCATTCAAAGACTGAGGACGTCACTTAGTTATACCTCATTAATACTGATTCACCTAGACAAGGGGGAACTCCACTCGTCCTGATGGCACACCCTTAAAGAAATCAGATGATTTCTATTAATTGGAATCATTTTACAGAACCTCGTCTTCCTTCTTACATGCCTTTCCAAATCACTGTGTAGGTTTTTGATAGGAATATTCCTAACACTATAATAGAAGAAGGTTCTTCTGCTAGCATCTTATCCATGAATTATTCACAAGATTTTGGTTCCTCACAGCTTGTTCCCGTGACTCAGAATCTTTTGACCTTTGACAGAAGACCTAGTCAACCTTTAGGGATCCTTCCTCAATTTTTGGTTACTTTGGGAGGAAAAATGGTCTACGTCGATGTGATGGTAGTTAATGATCCCTTGTAATTTAACCTGCTCCTCGAGCGAGACTGTGTCTACGTTATGAGAGATTTTGTGTCCACTCTCTTTCGAGTGATATGTTTCCCTCACAATGGAAACATAGTAATGATCGACCAAATTTCATTCATTGACCCTCATATAATGTTCAACCATCCACCTTCTCTGAATGGTCCATACATGCCAGTGATATCCGCCCCACCGCAGGTCAATTATGTAATGACCTGCCCCGTGCATTCATCCCCCAATGAGAGGGAATTTCTCCCTTCTCCTGACTTATATACGGTAGTTGACATGGTCATATCTTTGGCAGGGCTATTGGAGCCAGATCTCCCTACCCTTATCGAGGTTGTCAACACATATTCCTTCCAGAGTGCATTTCTTCCATCTAGTGTAGTACTCCTAGAATCCATGGCTGACATTTGTCCCTTGACATGTATTTCTTCCAGAGTATTATCCTCTTGGAATCCTTGATTAAGGAGAATATATGAGCATAGTTTTTCTTCTATGCGGCAAGCTCTTTAAAAAATGAAACAGATGCCATGAGCATATTTTTTCTTCTCTCTAGCGGACTTGTTAAAAAATGAAACAGATGTCCTAAGCATAATTATTTTCCTGTGTCAATATCGTTAAAAAATGAAATAGTCACCTCTCCTAAAAAGTTGAGTTTTTCACTAGATCTCATAGATATCAATTCGAGTCTTTAGCTATATCTCGTAGGTGTCAAGTTGAGTCTTTCATGATGTCTCATATTTGAACCTTCCTTTCATACACCCTTATCCTTTTTCTCCATCTAGTACAGAAATTGGTTGCAACCTCAAAGTTGGAGAATGAAATGAAGCTTGGGGCGACATGTCTCTAGCCTTTGATTATCATTTTGGAGTTAAACCGCTAGCTTTTCAAGCTGGGGGAAGAGTACCAACCATCCATGGGTATCCCTAACTTTGGAAATTATGTTGGGAATTTACAAGCATAAGTTTAATTGTTTTTCAAGCTTGTGTAAAAATGAAACCAATATTGATCTTAGTATTTGTTCTTTCTCGTGCTCATAATATGTGAGATTGTGACCAAGTAAACATTTATCACTTTTTTGGACTCGTAAAGATTATATGAAAAATGAACCCCCTGGAGTCTCCTTCAAGCTCCTTTATGACTCTATAAACATGAAAATATTGTCGAGTGATCTTGATTCCTTTCACACTCGTTAAAAGGTTTGAAAGGGAATCTTTTGAGTGGTATTTTGTCACTTTTTTAGCCTTTCGAGACTAAAATTACGAAAAAGGCAACCTTGGAGTCACCTTTAAGTTATTTTTAGACTCTCTAAACATGAAAAAACACTAAGTTTCCTTCTCTAGACTCTCTAAACTACACATTTAAGGGCCCATATGGGGATGAACCCTTACTTCTTCCAGATTGTTAAAAAAATGAAGAGGAAATTACCGAAGGTGAGTTCTATTGATCATGTGTTACCCTCCTCGAGCTCATTAAATTAAAAAGAGGTACTCATCTATCTGGGTGGGGGGGGAATAAAAGGAAGTGGGTCAAGTTTTTGAGAATCCTTTATGGAAGCTATTGTATCCCTTGAACATGGCACTTGTTTGTGTCTCGTCTTACAGTTGGGTAATCTGCGTGTCTCTAAATCATACTAATTCCATTTGTCACCATATTTTTTCATCCAGTCAAAGAGTGCTCTTATTGTCGTCACATTACATTATTGGTACTCGTTGATTCAATGCTACCAAGTCAGTTGTAATGCCTCATCATGTTCAAGGTAATTTTCACTTCAAACAATCCATATGCGGTATTTCTAGTTTCCATTTCCTGTGTCATTCCATACTCATTTGTTCACTATCTTACATCACTTTCGTATGTCATTTTCATGTCAATGATGGGGGGTACATCAAGTCCATCCTTCAATGAGTCTTTTCCTGTCAACTTCAACACATCATCTGGTAATTAGACATAGAAACCATTTAGTACCTTGGGACATGTATGCCTCAATGGAAGGCCTCCTCACCTCCGAAAGTAGGTTTACATCATTGACCTATGATCAGATCATTCCACGAATGTTTGACTTCAGTTCATTTATTCACATTCGTTGGATTGTACTAGGGTAACTTGGGAGTCATTGACATCATTGGTTATTTACCTCGCACTTGTTAACTATTTCCCTCAATGACCAGTAATCAAGTGGTTTCTACCATGTTTGACATCAAAACATCTATTCACATGGCTAGATTCATGCCATATCAGGATTGGGATGAAGACCCTAGGTTGAGAATTCACTATGTTATCTACTTTGCCCAGGCTATGAAGGAGATCATTTAAGCATGTTGATATATAGATTGTTACATAGATCCACATTGTATTGGTCCATGGCTATGTTTTATCATATCATAGCTCCATTTTGTATTTCTCATGGCTACGATGAGTTCATATCATGGAGGTATGGATCCACATTATATATTTGTTGGCCATATCCTTATTCAATATTTTTCATGGATCTGCAGTGTATTGGTCAGACGCCATGCTTTGAGTCATCTCATATTTTGAGCATAGGTATGTCTGCCTAGGAAATGGAACATATATTAATATTGTTTGATGGTTGTTTGCAGCTTCTTCTAGGTTCTCCAACTCCACACCCATTCATTGAAGAATTGTAAAGTGTTTCGGCCATCAATTTCTCTTATGACCTCACACTTTAGGGGGCATACTATTACACATCAAATTTCCACACCTAGGTACCTTTCCCTAAGTGTCGTAAGTGTAGTAAAAGTGTCATATTCACCTTGCTAAGTGTTGCATACATCTGGACACCATGAAATAACATATTTCACAATCATTAGTCAATGTGGAGGAGAAGTATATTATATAAAGGTGAAAATACTATGTGCACATGAATTATTATTAATATTCATGAAAAGGAAATCAATTTAGTGTGAGAATCCACCTCACATTTGGTTTCCTATTTTTTAGAGGAGGTTGAGGATCTCATGGATGGTTTAAATGTTTCCTCCTTAAAATCCTTGAGAGATATTTCCTCCCTAAATATCTTGGACATCCCATTTTAGTGGATCTGATGAGTGATCCTCTCCATGGTGGTTAAGCCTCCAAATCCTATATAATGAGGGATTTTCCATGGAGAATAAAACACAGATTAGATGTATCAAACTTATGATCTTGGGAGGAAGCTTTTGGATATCAAACTTATGATATTGGGAACAACGTGTAAGGGTTGGACGAAGAGGACTTGGAGAGGCTGTTGCAACTACATCTACAGATTTTAAGTGTCCTTTTAATGTTCTCATTAATATATGCTTGGTCTATTTCCTTCTAGTTTTTGTATCTTTACATATGCTTTTCTATTGTAGATGAATTTGTTTAATATTGTATGATAGAGTAAGATTTTCCTTGTGTCTCTTTGTTGTCTGTGATTTGCAGGTATCAAGTTGTGTGATTAAGATTGGAGATCAAGCTCAAATTGGAGAAGTGAGGAAAAACACCAGAAATAGGTGCATCACACCCTTTCTCCCCCTCTCTCTCTTTTCATCTAGTTAACAAAATCTCGAAGGGATGTTAGTGTCCATTTGCATCTTTTTGTCTCGGTATTAGGGTTCTAGAATCCGAGGGAAGATCCACCTGTCCATAGGGGGATTTTTATATAACAAATATACTCCAGAAAAAATGGCTATCATAATCTCCAACCAACACATATTTTGAAAGATGAATAGAAGAAAATGCAGAAAATAAATAAGTAAAAAAAAAAAAAAAACCCATCAAGATGAACAGTCAATTTCACATCCGGCTTGATTGACACATTCAAATGGTTGAAATTTCATTAATTAGAATCCTTCTAATCAAGAATTAAATATTTTCTCCAAGAAGAAAAGCTTCAAAAAATACATAGTAAATCATTCACCACATAACTCTGTTAACAAAGTTGTTGATAAACACTTTATCAATCAGTATTCCCTTAGAGAAAGAAGACAAAGAAAATGGACAATGAAAGGAGCACACGATGATCTTTGAATACACAAGAATCCTCCATCGACATATACAGATTCTGAGAGTTTACAAAATAGTAACATCCTTTACCCTCTCACAAGAACCCCTCTAAAAGGATACCTCTCACCTACATATAGTATAAACATGTTTTAATCTTTCAAGGAAGTCGATGTCCAGTTGCTACATATGATTCTATCCCTCATGGAATTCGTTGCATGGGATAACAACAAAAAACTCAACAAACCCCTAGATTATAGGATTTCATCTGCAATCATTAATACAAGCTAAACAACACATGTTGTGTAATCTAAAGAAGCTAAATTGATGGTACACATGTCCCTCATAATTGACTGAAGCTTTGAAGGGATTAGAACACAATTGGTAATTGAAAATCCCCAACAAACTCAAATCTGAGCTAACTGTATGATTTCTCAGCGAGCTCGTAAAGTTTGTTGTGAACTCCTTGTTACTGACTATTGATGCTTTATCACCAGCCTTTCTTTGATCATATCTGATTATCTCTTCGTGGAGGCACTTGCACATTAGCTAGGTTGGATACCATTGCAATTTTTCAATAGACTATTGTTGGTTTGGTCTCCTAGATTGAGTGTAAGCTCCCCTTACTTGCTACAATATAAAGTTCACCAAGTTTTCCATGTCATTATCACTATTAACTGCTACATTGCTATTTTAAACATTTCTCAATATGTATCCGGCATCATTGTCCACACCCAAATTCTCATCATATGGTCCTTGTTGCACTATATGTTGTTCTATTATAGAGCCTGACTGCTTTTGAGGCATTTCTCGTTCATAATTTTGAATTCTCAAATGTTGAAGCCACAACAAGTGCAAACAATAAATTCATAGATTGAGTGCCTCTATTGACATTTTGATTTTGAGGCTGCACATGGGAAATAATTTAGGGGAAGAGAAGAATTTTTTAGGACTGTTGTTGAAAAGTGGCATTGCCACTATATTGTCCTACATTGATAAATTTATGGGCTACACCTCTTGTAAGAGAACCCGGACCAAGGTTCATCTACTAAAATCTAGCAAGAAGTGGATAACAAGTACTAAATGCAGAAATGGATGTTTCAGTAAGAAGGTGAGCAGGGAAAACTACAACTATGTTTTTAATTGGCACTACACGGATAGACCATGTCTCCTTGGAAGCTAATATACCATCTCTAGCCTGATCTTGATATGATTTTTCTTTAATTTCCAACCTTGTAATTTCTTTGAACATAAAGAGATGAAACCTTGAGTAGAATTGGCTGAGACAGTTTTCAACGTGCTTCTTCTAGCCAATATCACTTGTATGTTCGATGAAATTGAGGTCCCTTGGTAAAGAGGAGAAAACATGTAGAAAACAATCTTGTGTGACAAGCATATATTCTGAAGCACTATTGTTTATGAACCAATCCCATTCCTTACTTTGTCTTAGAATAATTTCCACAGCTTGCAGAGTATAAGAAACCATGGGAACTAATCATTTCTATCTGTAACTTCTCTCTGGAAATGAATGTTTTTTCTTCATTTCTTCTCAGTTAATTGATATTTTTCAAGGGACTTCTTATGCCCAAAAAATTAACCATCCAATTTTGGGCCAGAACTCTCAATAGAAGAAAAAATTGAGAAACTCACTCCAAATATAATGGCTGTAAAATCTAATAAATATACTACAAAACCACAGTCATGAATTTTTCAATGAAAACAACCTGTTAATACACATGCGTTCCACCCAGGTAAGATTCTTGTTTTTGACTGATTAATTCTTTGTAGGAATTTTTTTTCCATCTCATAAAGGCATAGTATTAGAAACATTTCATGGAGGGAAAATGCCACTCATTGAATGCATCGCTTTCAACATCAAAAGAGCCACTTTATATAAGAAACCTGACAATACACTTGTGAACTCAAGCGATCGGTCACTTCACATCTAGACTAGAGATATTTTCACCAATAACCTTGTTGGTCCCCATATATAACAACAATTATGATAAACTTCCATACATGGATCATTATCGTTGACTGTGGAACAATGCATTATGAGACCTACGATACCCAGTATTACAAAGAAAATGGAAACACCAAAACTATGGTAAAATATTATTTTATGCTTTGATAATAGTCATTCATGTCATTATTGAATGAAATTTGTAATCGCCCATTTGTGTTCATCAAGTATGCAATTCCATCCATGACAATGATCATTTTTTGCACAGCCAAAAATAGGAGGACATCTCAAAACCTAAATTTTTGAATCTGTCGTTGAGCATTCAATAGATGAAAAATCTTGACACTCGGATTCTCTTCGACGTGCTTTGGTTCTCCTCTATAACCTTGGCTTCCAAATAATACCATAAAAATCATCCTTCCTAGGAAAAAAATCTGTACACCATGACTTGAAACTCGACGCATTTGGAATAAAACAATATACTTGACATTTGGCAATGTGAGTGCATTAATATATTCCACATTCAACGCATACAAGTATCATACAACTTCAACACGTTGTACAATTATAACATATGTGCTAGCAGGAAAACCCCCCTATGACTACACGAGGTTTAGAATGTAGGCAGATCAATTAATCGTCTAAAATTCAACTACTTCTCTAACTACCCCAAGCATACCAAAAATCATACAAGAAAAGCAAAGATGAGAGGGATCAGGTAACTATACCTCTACTCCGCATCCGATGATGATCCCCTTGCGCTTGAAAGATTCGTTGACTGCATGGCTCCTCCCAAGACTGGCCTACATTCAAAGACAGACAAACAAAAAGCTACAAGCATGTTATTCATATACAAGTTAGGGTTAGATGTTAGAATGTCAAAACATAAACCATTAAAATCATTCAATACACCATGATTTGGGAAAGGAAAAGTAATTCTTTTATTAATAACTCAATGTTTATACCTTTATAACCAAAGAAAACTACTTATCCATGAAACTGGTCCAGGCTCCTCTTCACCAAGCTCCAAGTACACCTTTGTATGGCTTTGCCTCTCAAACTTCTAATCTCTTCTTGGGAAGTGAATGGGTTCTGATGGAGGAAGAAGGGCTAATTGGGGAATCCCGAGGAAATTCTCACAAACAGGCTGCAATCACTTGGTGCAAGGAGGGGATGTGAAACGGGAAGAGTTTCACTATTCTTATGTCTATATGTGGAATGAGACTGCAAAACATCCTTTATATGACAAAAGGATGGTTATTTGGTTGGGTGACGGGCTACATGCGGTGGATTAGTTGGGAAACTACCTAATAGCCCATAATCTCAACGAATTCCTTGCAACTTTTTATTTTTCGCAACATTTGCAAGTATACGCAGGCTATAGTGGTGAAACATGTGTATGTATGTGGGTTGTAGTGGTGCAACAAGTGTATGTATGCAGGAAGTATTAGTGGAGGGTACGTACATCTTCAAAAAATGGGTTTTTTAGAAGAGCAACTCAGTGATGGCTTGGAATAAAATGGAAGTAAGAGGTCCAAAGGCCAAGTATGCATCTGTAGATCAATTTAGGGTTATAAAGATATGATGACAATGGAACTCCTCATGGTGATGATAAATATTGTTGTCGATACCTAGTATCTTGTGCACCTTACACATACACGTGTTTTTGATAGGTTATCTTCTTTCCTGTGCAAGAGAGATTTATCCCACACATATAGAAAAGAAATCGACTCTTTTTTTTATATGCATAGGCAATTTTATAATCCCTCGACACGTTGTGCAAGACTAAATATCCCTTGTGGGAATCCTCCTCATGGCCTTGTGTGTGTTGGTGTGATTCCTTGTGCATTGGTTCTTTATGTGACTTGGAATATGATAGAGGCTTGGTAATGCACTTAAGACAAAAACATTCTTGAATTGGAGATTGGGTACAAAACCCAATATTTTTTTTTAATTTACCCAAAACCAATAAAATAATACCAAGATAACAATTTAGGTATAAATACCCATTTTTTTTTTCCAAAATGAATAATAAAAGACTCAATTAGCTTAGGACTAGACCAAGCTTTATCATTTCAGATCTCTTGAAGAAGAAAGTAAAAATTTATAAAATGGGCAATAGGCTAGTGCAATTGGCGTAGGTGTGGAAAATTTTACGATGCAAATTTGAGCGCTAACATTTGGCTCCACAAGGGATGGCATGCTACCTGCAAGATGCCAAGAACTTATGTAGACTTGATGCCTTACCTATTGGTCTTATGGAGTCTTTCACCTCATTCCAAACCTGTGCAATATATCCAAACAAACTAAAAGAGCTGCTGAAAATATCACACTACAACTAAATACTGAAAACAAACATACTAGCACATACTGTAATCTATCCATACTGTACAAAATTAAGAAAACAAAATTCTCATGAAGAGAGCTTATAATCTACACTACCCTACTCTAACTAGCTCTCCAAATTTCTCAAGTGAAAGCAAATTTCAATAGCAGCCATGAAAGTATCTTTATGACTGATAAAATCTCATCTATGCAATTGATTAATAAATGATAGCAAATATATATCAACATCCATAGAAAATTATTTGCAAAATCATATTCACCTTGATAAGTGGGTGGTATGATAAAATATGAAAACTTAAAAGAATTTGAAAAATAAGAATCCAACACAAATGTTATTGGGTCTTCAAAACCAATATCAAAAACCTGTTGATTCAGAAGAGATTCTTGCCACTGCATGAAATGTCTTTTACTGAGAAAAATATGGCCTCTGTGTTCCTCAAATGACATCTCTTTGGCATAATTCATTTCATTACAATCATTACTAACAAAATTTATTTGATCATGCAATAAAAATCCCTTACCAAAATGTCCCAAATCTAATTTATGCTTACCTCCTTCATCCTACTCCTATACATGCAAGTCTTCAACATAAGCCTGATCTCGAAATCTATCACAAGCCTAAATTTTATCCTCGATTTATTTAGCATCCACAAACAAATGTGCTAATGATGAAGGTCTTCTTTCTCTAAAAAAAAATACAATATCGGGGTGTTGAGCTTCTAAATATTACATTATGGAAACAATTTCAGTAGCTCGGATCTCCAAAGTCATACTGCAAATAAAACTGTCAAACCTCTTGTTGAATGTAGCTAGGAATTCATCCTTTTCTCTCCTTAAATCATAAAAATCAGTTAAATATTGATCGAAGGATTTGTTTCCACCCCAATATCTTGAAAATGCACCATATAACGCATCCCACAAACCAATGGAACCGACCTATAGATTTTTAAACCACAAAGAGGCATCCCCAACCAAAGATTTGGAAAATAACCTCATGACAACATCCTCATGCATTATTTCCAAATTGTCAATGAAAATTTGAAAATCTCTCAAATGATTCCCAGCTATGATATGGTCTTCCCCAATAAAAAGAGGCAGATATTCTAAATAATTGGGAGGGTAAGGATGAAGAGTAGATGGAATCTTTAAGGGTTTAAAAAATTTCTCCTTAAATCCAGACTAGACATTAGTAGGATTAGCACTAGGTACATGTTTATTAATTGGGTTAGTTTTCATTGATGTCAACCCTTGAAGAAAGTCTGGTAGCGAATTCTGGTAGCAAAAAGGTTTGGGTAATGGAACCAAGCTTGTTTGATGTATAATGGTATGTGTTTTAATATATTTTAAGGTAATACTATTCTATATGGATATTACATGTCATTCCATTTCCAGTGGTATGTGGAATGTCACATAACTCCTCACGGTTAGAGAGTTATGGCCATGTGAAGTTGGAGAACCCTCATGAATCATCTAGAAGCCCCAAAAGGTCAAAGTAGTCAAAGTGGTTGTAAAGAAGAAATTATTTAAATAATACTATTCTATATGGATATTACATGTCACGACATTTTCGGTGATATGTGGAACATCACATAATGCCACACGGTTAGAGAGTTTTGTCCATGTGAAGTTGGAGAACCCTCATGAGTCATCTAGAAGTCCCAAAAGGTCAAAGTAGTCAAAGTGGTTGCAAAGAAGAAATTATTTAAATAATAAAGTGAAGTGATGAGTGTACTATAAGTCAAAGTGGATACAAAATAAATTATTTAAATAATAAAGTTAATGGAGAAATTACTAAGTGGACAAGTGGTTATAATTGGGTTAGCCATAAAATAAGGAAAGTGATTTAAGATGGTTATAAGGTAACCCCTTGAAGAAGCTACATAAAAGTATAAATAAAAGGAAAGGGTCTCTAATTTTAATTAAACTTAAGCATATTGAATATCTATAAGTGACTGAGGCAACCAAAGGATATCTAATGTGAATTTCAAAGGGAAGGTGAAGTAAAGAAAGCTGAAATTGAAGGGAGGATAAATTATTTTTATGATGCTTTCTAAGGTATGTTATTTACAGGACATCTCACCATTTTCGCAATAAAAAAATTTCTAGAATGATTTAGAACACGAAATATAGAGTTTTTTGAGGAAACATATCCAAGTAGCTTTGATAAAAAATTTAGCTTTTGGGTTGTTGTATTTTTGGAGTTACATTTTGTGGAAAATAGGGTTTGTGGCTAGTCCTGAAACTAGTCTAAAAATGGTGTTTCGGGTAAAAACGTCATAACTTATTCATAACAGATCCAAATTCAGTAATATAAAATGTATTGATTAGAGTACAATCTATAGTATTGTTATAACCCTAAATTGCACCACACATGCTTACCTGGCATCAGGCCATCTCATACCCCTTCTTTTCCAAAGCACTGTTGAACAACTCTTTAAAAATCCTCTTTTATAAAGGCCCACGCACCCTACTCCATTACTGCACATGTGTACACACTGGTTGACCCAAAACAGCCCACGTGGACTGACAAAAGCATGAAAAAAGGAAAGTTGTCGATGGAACACAAAAGCTATGGGTGAGTTGACTGAAACTCTCGGCCATGCATGGTCGAGGGTTCATCCAAATACCTAGCTCCTTCTAGCCTATAAAATAAGGGGTAGGGGTCCCATTTGGAAGAGGAAAAATATAGCAAAGAAACTATGCCCATTTGCATATTCCCATTGTCCCAACCCTTTAGCCTTTCCTTCTGCCAAAGGAGATACAAAGCAAAGCAGTTGGAGGACAGTTGAAGAGGATCCCAGGATTAAGTTCGCAGAGCGGTGGCCGGTCTCAAATTTTGTAAGTTGACTCATTCAAAGTAATAAAGAAAGTGCCTTTCTCGTCCCAATTCATGAGTTATTCATAATTTTCTAAGTACATGTTTGAATTTCTAACCCATTATTCTATAAGTAGTATGCATGTGTAGTTGTTTCTTGTCTTGTATGCAGGTCAACATTGGAAAGGAGAACCACGAACAAGTAATCAAGTGAAACAAGGGATCGACATCGAACACCCAGAATGAGGTAGGTCGATCTAAGCCATGCATTTACTAAAAAGAAATGGGATTTAATTCTAGGGACGAAGGTAGAAAGTAGATTTTCTATAGGTCATATCTACATGAAAATTCTAATCCTATTTGCTAGTTCGTAAGGAGAGTTCCCTCACAACAGAATTGGCAACCATACTGGGGATAGTCTCTGGGGTTCCTGGAATTTTATTTAGTTTTTGGGTAGTTTAAAAGACTAGTTTTTCTTGCCTGTTTTTTCTTTTAGTTTCTGTAAGGTCTGATCTACCAGGGAGTCTAGTTTTCCATACCAAATTTCCCTGTTATTTGCTTGACTATGTTTTTTCGGGACTCGCAGAGGTACATGTGGCCTGCATAAGGTCTACACATGTGTACCCACACTCTAATCTCTTACAGCCCGTGTCTGAACGCTAGCTAAAGAAGTAGCAGTAGCATGTAGAGTTCAGAGAACTTCTGAGGCAGTCATCCTCTTCCTTGTCAGAATCATACATTCTCAGGGGGTTTTCTGGAATTCTATCTGAGTCTTGTTTGTTTGCAGTCTTATCTCAGATTGTTTGGCTTTATAAACTTTTCCTTAGATTTTTTTCTTTTTCTATTTAAAAAGAGTGTCCAAGCCTTTAGGAGACTCTGGTTATCAATATCATAGGTCTCTTCCTAGTTTGGTCTGTCTTTTTTTAGTTTTTCTCAGAGTTTAGAGATACACGCAGCCTGTACAAGGTCATCATGCATGTACATGCCCTCTGTCTCTATACAACTCACATTCACACGCTGGTTGTTGGATTAACAATAGTGTGCTTGTGTAGGATAATTTCTCTTGAGCGTAAGGCAATCATCCTTTCCCTTGATGAGAACTATACCTCTCAGGTATTTGAATCTCTGTCTTAGTAGTCAATAGCTTAGGATTACCTTTAGCTCACTTTTTCTCATTTAAAGAAAAGTTGTCATAAAAGTAAAAGAATTTTTTAAGGTTTTTAGACAAGTGTGAGAGTCATTTTTTAAATTGCTAGTGTGTGATTTTTGACCTGATTCTTTGCGATCTGTGACTAGGCCAGAATTGTTTTTCTTGATTTTTGCTTGTTGGTATTTTTCCTTTTTGCTTTATCAAGCATTTAAATAAATAAATAAATCTCTTTTCATTTTCTTATTTGGTTGAAAAGTGTGTTTCTGCATTATTAGCCAGGGAAAAGTCGTTATTTCATAATTTTTTTCAGTTTACTTAGATCATAAGTAGCTTGTAGTCAAGTGAAATTTCTTTTGAGTTTGCTGTCCAAAATCTTAGAAAAGTTAAAAACAATTTTTTTTTGAAAAGTTGTTGAAATTTTGCATTAAGAAATTTTTTTTTTTCCATCTTTTTACTCATTTTTTCTTTCATCTGTTACACATCATCAATTTCACTTCCATACCCCTTGACATAATACAAAGCCATAAAATTAACACTAAAATCTAAAATTTATTAGACTTTCATGTTTGTAGGGTTAACCAACTAGTTCAGGATTTAGGGCCTTGGATTAGGTTGGAGAGGAAACTCTTCAAGGCCATTTCAAATCAAACATTGGAGTCTGAGTTAGGGAGTGTCTATGTATATTATCATGGAAGTTATCTAGGACCCCCCTCTAACACAGGGGATAAACACAAGGTCGCATGCAGAAAGGTAGCGGAGATAACCCCTCCAAAGCTAGACCAATCGTAGTGGAGAACACATATAGAGGGTTTGTCTTGGGATTCTGTCATTTGAATTTTCCATGAGTCTTCGTGGGTATTGAATCTATTTGAGGTCCTTAGTTGTATTTCAGACCATTTTATCTCGATACCCTTGATAGGTTTCGGGCTCGATACCCTGCTCATTGTGGTCTACCCGACTTTCGACTGTACCTGCCTGGTGACTGTTCGCACGCTGGAAACCTAGTTGCTCATCTTTTTTAGGGACTTACAGCGGTGACTGTGGGGGTATACCATAGTACCTAGGATAGACATCGGGCCATGCTTTGTAGAGTATACCTGAAGGGTGCTTCCGTGTTCGAGTTGCACTTGCACCAGTAAGTTTCTCTAGTGTTGATTGTTGTAACTGTTCTTCCAATTAATTTAGTGTTTCCCTGTCTTATATTCTAGGGACTTTTTTTTTAGTGTGTGTTACTTTTGAATGTTTAGAATACCTTAGAGTGTCTTGGATATTCTCACACAGTGGAGGATACTGAGCTTTGTTGTTCATGAAGGCTTCTTGTCATGTCGTCGGTTACACTGGAGCCACCCCTGCCACCATTAAGGCGAAAGCTAGACCAACAAGGGTCTTTTGAAGCGACCGGGTTACAAGAAATTGTGCCTGACAAACAACTAGAGGAATCGACCATTTTGGACCTTGAAGCACACACTCTTGGCCTGGTTGAAACCAATCAAATTTTATGAACGCCAGACAGTGTTGCACACAGCAATGGAAACAAATGTTGTTACTCCTTCTGGGAATTCTTCAATTCCCACTACGGTTGTCACCACAAGAGATATTTCACCTCCTAACCCACCGTCATCAGTCTGAGCCACCATGGTATCGACCACTTCTACATCGCATAGTGGTCCGATCCCGTCTTTGGCGGCGGCCACAACCCCTTTCACACCAAGTGCAACAGGCCCTCCGTTCCCATACAGGATGCCTAGTTCAGGTACAAGACTTGTACTTTCTTACTCCACTTTACAGACTTTAGGTCTAGGGGTAGGGAGCTCTAGTGCTCCTTTGCAAGGTCACATCAGGGGCACTCCTAATCCTTTTAATGATTTCCCTTATGGAGGAGGTCATATCCCTCCTTCGTCCCCTTCACTCGGTGGCTTGCATCAGCAGTCCGTCGAGCAACCTATATACCATAGTTTATTTGGACTAGGGAGTCAAGGACCACCTTCACATAGTATGCCAGTAGTTTCAACACCATTTTATTTGGTCGAAACATTTGGCAACAATGCCTTCTCATCTGTCGCTTTCCCGACTGGGGGCAATCCCATTTTTGGAAAATCTACTCCTATGTAGGGTGCTATTGCTGCACAGGGGGAAAACCTAGGAACTTCTTCTGCAGCAGGACCTTGGAATTTAGGGCAGGGATCTGTTCTCTCATATGGAATACCAATCTAGGGTAATTCTTTCCACAATCAATGGAACCCCAAACAAACTACTATCCCCATCCCCATAGGACCAACATGGGGCAACCCTTCCCAGAGTCCTTCGAATATAATGCATGCCCAACCATCTACGTCCTATTTGGGAAATCAACCGATGATGTCTTCACATATGCAAAATCCGTACGTTGGCCAGGGCCATGGCTCCTACCAAAATCCAGGCCAACAGCCAAACTTTTCCTGGCAACCTGGTGCCAGTCAAACTCTAGGCCCCTTTTTCCCAGGTTATTACCAACAACCCAAACTACCTTTCCTGGAGACTTTGCATTTGCTAGATTTGACATGGTTGTTGAATGACCCCATTTGTCATGATCCACTTTGGCCTCCTATGCCGACGAAGTTGCCTTTGGACATTCTAAAGTTTGAAGCCAAGCCTAATGAAGATCCAGGTGATCATGTGACTACCGTCCATCTTTGGTGCTCATCTAATTCATTAAAACATGACTCTGTATAGTTGTGATTGTTTCAATGTATTGTCATTGGGAGTGTCACAAAATGGTACATTAATCTCGATCACTCAAGATACTCTTCCTTCGGTGAGCTGGCAATGGCTTTCCTAAACCATTTCTAGTTACCTATGAGATACAATGCCAGCAAAGAGTTGTTGGCCAATTTCAAACAGACAACAGTGGACCATATCTCTGATCACATCCGAGAATGGAGACACCAGAAGAGTCTAATCAAGGTACTAATCCCACCAACATTCCTGCTTGAGCGGTTCCTTAAGTATTTGGTCTCACAATTATCCAAAGACGTCGCAACGTCGGGTGTATTCTCTGAAGAAGACACCATTATGAGAGCTCAACAATTTGAGCTCATCTATTCTCAATCCAATTTATTATACAACATCTTGCCAGATGTGCCATGCTCAATATTGGATAAAACTAGACAGAGAGTTGGACCACATGCTGATGGTATTGATGGTTCAGCACAAACAAATCCCGTTGAGCAACTGATGCAGCAATTGCAACAGTTGTTGATACAACACACAGTAGCCAACCAAACTACTGCTTTGGCTGCTCCCCCTACCAAAATGTCATATGTACACAGAATGCAATCGACTAATCCAAAGTCCACCCAACAGCTTGAAGGAAAGAAAAACCAATGAAATAAGGGTAAGGGGGATAAGAAACCCACCGATAATGCTGATGGGGAAAACACTGAGAGACGAAAGGTGAGGTATCCATGAAAATTGTGCGCAAAAGACCACCCAACCCATCTATGTCCTCGTCTTGCAGAAGCCCAAAAGTTTGTGATGCAGCAATAGCCTGTTGTGTTGACCAATCCATTTCAACATGGGAAAAATATAACCCAAGCCTCTGCAAGCATGGAAGGGGGTAGCCAATAACCCCCTCTGCCTACGAACAACCCCGCATCCGCAAACCTATATATGGTGAAGGGTGATGCTTTTGTATCGACTAGAGTGCATGACTATAGTAAACCAAGAACTTCTGAGAAGGGTAAAGAAGTTGAACTCCCATCTCTTCCTCTACAGATTGAGAAGATGTTGGGTGAAACAATGACACACATTCCCAAAGGCACATTCAAAGAAGCTTCTCATAACCCAAACACAAGGGCTGCCCAGAACTACTATGTGGTGGAAGATTTATCACAAACCCCTTGTGTGATGTCTGCTTTGGAGGTCCTGCAAAGCTTCCCCTCTCAGAGGAAAGCCTTGTTAACTGCTTTAGGATCTACTGAGACTTGTAATCTGGGTACAATCATGTTGGATACAACTGACTTAAAACCTCGTCTTCCTTACCATGTATCATTTTAGATAGTAGTGGATTATCCCACAAAAACTTTTACTCGGAATATTTTTTGCATGGTGGTTGATGAGGGTGCCTCGACATGTGTTATGTCATTGGCATGTTGGAAGGTCATTGGCCAACCCATTTTGTCTCCGTCACCTACTCTCCTCACCACTTTCGATGTTCATTCATTTCGAACACATGGTATCATTCCTTCTTTCCCCATGTAGTTAGGAGGGAAGACCATGTGTGTCGAAGTAGAGGTAGTCTATGCTCCCCTCGACTATAACCTCTTGTTAGGAAGGGGTTAGACTTATGCCATGCAAGCTATGGTTGCTACAGTTTTCTGGGTCTTGTTGTTTCCACATGAGGGTCGGATAGTGACTATTGATCAATTGTCTTTCTCCATACCTGACCCTGCATTGGGGGCATCCATCATCCCGATGATTGATAATCCTCAACCAGGTGTCGTCAATGTAGGGGCTGGTTTGTGCCCATCTTTGATGGGAACCTTCGATTACCCACCCCCTCAAGGCGATATCAAGTTTATATCCAATCACCATAAGTTTGATATTTTTCAAGTTTCGTCGTTCCACATGACTTACTTCGATGATCCGTGGATACTTCCTTCCCCATTAGCCACGATGGATAAGGCAGGGCACCCAGGTATGTCCATGCCCTTGTCCGTTGCTGAAGTAGCGTACTCTTTAAACCAACAAGCTTTAGCTAACACTGATCCAACTCCTGCACAAGAGTTAGATCCACTTCTAGAGCCTATTTGGGCTCATGGTTCTCTTGCTAACACTGATTCGTTAGACTTAGTCTTGTCCTCTAACGAAGCAGTAATCAAAGAAATGACTAGTCCAGACAAACCTTGGGAAGATCTTCATCATAGATCATATTTCCTCCCAGAGTTAAGTCGAATCGAAGCAGGAGAATTCATCGTGACTATGAATGGAGATAGGTCTTGTCATACTAATCCCTTAGCTACACACAAGATCTATGTTGAGGGTAATATGGAAACCATTGCAGAAATGAGGAGATGTCAGGCATCGACCCACAAAGAGTCTATCATGAGCTAAATTTGTTGTTTTTCAAGATTTCTTTGAGATCCAAAAGAAACATCCGACAAGACTGCATTTATGCTTTTCGATCTCATCTAGATTAACTGAGAAAAGTAACCATTATGGAGTCTTCTTTAAGCCCTTTTCAGACTCCTTAAAGATGAAAAGATTGTCGAGTGACCTTGTTTCTTCACACTCGTTCAATTGGTCCAGAAGAATGTTCCTTAAATGGGTCTTCTTTTAAACCTTTTTTATACCCTCTAAACATGAAAAGATTGTCGAGCGATCTTGTGGCCTTTCACACTCGTTAAACTAAAATTTGAAGTCACGTCTGTACGACGGTAGTTTACCCCTTTTTCAATCCGGATGGTCAACTGTACAAACAAAGGTATACTCTATGGAACTTCAGTTCTATAGAAGAGTACTCTCATGTATAATTTTACCCCTTTTTCGAGCCTGAGGGACTAAATTTACGAAAAAGGAACCCCCACGGAGTCCATAGTTAAGCTCTTTTAAGACTCCCTAAAATTGAAAAGATCGTCGAGTGACCTTGTTCTTTGACACTCATTAAATTGGTCCAGAAGAACATTCTTGACGAAGTCCATAGTTAATATTTTTTCAGACTCCTTAAAAATGAAAAAATGGCCAAGTGATCTTGTCCTTGTCACACTCGTTAAAATGGTTTTGAATCGACGTCTTACCGGTGCTAGTTTACCCCTTTTTTGAACCAACTAGACTATCTTTGAAAAAGGTACCCCAATGGAGTCTCCTTTTTTATTTTTTTCAGACTCTCTAAATATGAAAAACCACCGAGCTTACCTTCTCTGGGCTCATTAAACTTACATCGAAGGACGTTACCATTGTGTTTTTTATTAACCGCGTTTGCATACCTTATACGCCAGCCTTGTAACAGTTTGCTTCTGCGTCTTAACACCTTTGGCCCCCGGAGGATTTTTCCCGAGTATCATTCTACTAGAACATCAGTCTTGTCCTTGTGCCTTGAACTTGTATGTTTGCAACACTCGTTCTTCCGTTGTAACGTAATATTCCTTTATTCCTTTTTCCAAAATTATTGAAAAAGACAAAAAATCAAATATACCCCAAAACCAGGAAGGGAAAAGTATTTTCTTTATGGGAAGCATAATGAGTCACCCTTGGATAAAGCACATCTGTCTATTTTTTCATCAGAATATGGGATGTAGTACAACCTTAGGAAGCTTTTTTTTGCTATATAGAGTTGTCCTCCACCATTTGGTTATCCTTCCAAACATATGGAGAGTTTGTGTTGCCTCCTACTTTGTAGACTTATGATTAATGTCATGCTGCCTGAGTCTCATCATTTGTCATGCTATTATCCAAGGGAAGTTTGTCACCAAGCCTGAGTTGCCCCCTCTGTAATATGTCTCTTGTCCTCATACCTAACCATCCTGAACATCTAATAAAGTCCTTGTTTGAAATCACTGAAGCCTTCAGTCTGATCATCAATATTATCAAGTCCATGACCGATGATCCATTGAAGACCTCTGGGTAGTGTATTCATACACTCATATTACACTCCTACCCAAGTTTTGAATATTTTGAAGTTGTTTCTCAAGCTCTGAAGATCTCATCTCCATCCATTAGGCCGTATCAGCTTCTAGAAGATGGATACTCTATATGTATATCTTTTCGATTTCGAGATGTAGCTTCGTTGTGTATTGTTCGTGGCTACTCTTTATATAGTTATATGACATGGATCTACAATGTATTTGATTGGTAGCCATGATTCTATTTTATCCCGAGCATGGGTATGCTCGCCTCGGTGAAACATTTGTTATTTTACAGATGGCACCTCTTGGTTCCTGATCCTTGGGCTCAATCATTTGGCACATCAGTAAATATTGGTAATGTATTTCGGCCATTAGATGCTCTTCTGACATAACACATTAGGGGGAATCTGTTATAACCCTAAATTGCACCACACATGTTTACCTGGCATCAGTCCATCTCATACCCCTTCTTTGCCAAAGCACTATTGAACAACTCTTTCAAAATCCTCTTTTATAAAGGCCCATGCACCCTACTCCATTATTGCACATATGTACACGCTGGCTGACCCAAAACAACGTGCGTGGACCGACAAACGCACGAAAAAAGGAAATTTGTCGATGCAACACAAAAGCTATGGGTGAGTTAACTGAAACTCCCGGCCATGCATGGCCGAGGGTTTGTCCAAATACCTAGCTCCTTCTAGCCTATAAAAGAAGGGGTAGGGGTCCCATTTGGAAGAGGAAAAATATAGCAAAGAAACTTTTCCCATTTGTGTATTCCCATTGTCCCAACCCTTTAGCCTTTCCTTGTGCCAAAGGAGATACAAAGAAAAGAAGTTGGAGGGCAGTTGAAGAGGAGCCCATGATAAGGTTTGCAGAGCGATGGCCGGTCTCAAATTTTATAATTTGACTCATTCAAAGTAATAAAGAAAGTGATTTTCTCGTCCCAATTCAAGAGTTATTCATAATTTGCTAAGTACATGTTTGAATTTCTAACCCGATATTCTATAAGTAATATGCATGTGTAGTTGTTTCTTGTCTTGTATGCAGGTCAGCATTGGAAAGGAGAACTATGAACAAGTAATCAAGTGCGACAGGGGATCGACATCGAACACCTGGAACAAGGTAGGTCGATCTAAGCCATGCATTTACTAAAAAGAAATGGGATTTAAGTCTAGGGACGAAGGTAGAAAGTAGATTTTCTATAGGTCATATCTACATGCAAAGTCTAACCCTATTTTCTAGTATGTAAGGAGATTTCCCTCACAACAAGTATTCTATGTACTATTTTCATATCCATACAACAAATATTTTTTGTGGGGCACACTCTAAAAGTTAGCTCTCTAGAATAAGCCAAAATTTAAAATGGTATGCCATTTTTGCTATAACTCCTTTTTTGAGAGGTTCCAAGTAGTGAAAACTATAGGAATTGCACAAAAGACACTAAAGAACATTGTGTATTGTTTTCAATTCTTTATTCATTACAGGTAAATAGTTATTTCAAGTTAGGGTTGTTGACTAATCCAAAAATAGTCATGTGAGACTAAAGTAAAGTTTGATGAAAATGCTAGTCTCTTGTTGTTAAAGTTAAGGAAAGTTTGCAGTTATGTGAACATATAAATCAAGTCTATTATAGAACTACAAATCAGATTTGGATGATAAAATTGATGAGGGCTTTTGGTTGAGGTACATGTTGAGTACATGGTTGAGATAGGTAGTTGATGACTTGGCAGATATAATTGATGATGTTGGTACATCTTGATGTGTCATATTTTATGTGTATTTGATGCATGATTGGTACATATTTGGTGTATGGTTGATGCACTCGTTCATGGTACAGGTTGAGGTACAGTTTGGTACATGGTTGATGCACTTGTTTATGGTACAGGTTGACTACAACTTGTTTATGGTATAGGTTGATTACAGGTTGATTGGTACAAGTTTACAATAGTATATCTCACAGTGATAGTGTGACAGTGATTCCATCATTCTACTTCTACATCAGGGTGGTTGTATAGGGAAAGGACAGGTGGTTGTAGCCACCTTCCAGTTGTAGCCAGAGAACATAGGGGGTTGTAGCCTCCTTCTAGTTATAGCCATAGAATTGGGGAGTTGGAGCTTCCCTCAGGTTGTACCTTGCGAAACTAGGGGGTTGGAGCATCCTTCCAATTGCAGCTGGAAAACAAAGGAATTTGTTGCTTCCAATGAATGTAATTCTAAAAGACATATCAGAAAAATCATTATGTGGTTTTCTCCTGCTTTGGGTTTCCACATAAACATACTGGTGTACTATGTATGTGTATTATTGCTCATTTGTTGATTGTTTATTTACTCTGCAATTATTGGATGATAATGCTACATTCATATAAAAATTTCATTTTATGGTTAAAAAATATTAAATTTCTCTATTAATGATTCACCCCCCTTCTCAGTAATCCAACAATTATTATCAGAGAAGGTTCCTTCAGGAAATAGTTTAACCACTGGAAGGAGATCATGGATTATTCTAAGAATGGACTACCACTATTTAATGGTCAAAATGGTTTAAAGTATGAGCTATGGAGTGGAAGAACGAAAATATTTTTACAGGCACAGGGGTATTATATTTGGCTATCAATCATTACAGGATATCATAGTTCAAAAATGGAAAAGACTATAGCCAAGAAGGAATTGAAAAATAATAACAAAATAGCAATGGATTTCATCTGGTAAGGATTACCTAATCTAGTAAGAGAAAAGTTTGGTAAATGTTCATTAGCCAAAGAACATTGAGATAAGTTACATGATATATATTCTTCACCCATCACACATTCAAATAATTCCAAAGAAGATGAAGGTACATATCAAGAAGAAATATTTTCACCATGTCAAACAGATTCATAAGATGAAGAGTACATAATAAACAGAGGTATGTTGGTTTTCTTTAATTGTGAAAAACACGGACATCTTGAAACAGAATGTCATGAAGGAAATGAGACAGAAAAACTAATTGAAAAAGAAGACAATTATGAATATGAATTGATCAGTGCTTTAGATGAACTAAGAAAAGAAAGAGAAGAAAACAAGTCACTCAAGAAATAATTGATGAAACAAAAGGAAAGTGCTCACATTTTTGAATAAGCCCAACAAGTCATCAAGAACTTAAGAACTTAGCTAGAAGTAGCTAGAAAGATCGAAGAAAATCTTAAAGATCAAAAGAAGTATTTGGAAGCCAACATAGCAGCACAGAAGGAAGAAGCATAAGTGAGAGAAACAATATTCACAGATCATCTTAAGGAAATAACTAACGATATAAACCATCTTGAGGAAGATTTTGGTCAAGAAGAGAAAGGACTTGAATAATAAATAATCACATTAAAAGTCCATCTTGAAGAAGTGAAAAGAACAAAAGAAGTCATGAAGTCTCAAATAATGAAGAAAGAAGAAGAGGTTGAGAATCTTGAATAAGAAGTTGTCACATTGAGAAGTAAAATCACCAAACTCGACAAGAACGTTGAAGAGACAAAAATATCCACATCAGTTATAGAGAATGAAAAGAAGCACTCTAGGTTTCTAGAAAAGAAGAATGAATAAAATAGAATGAGTTATGCAGAAGTACTCAAAGGAATGAATCATGGTCAACCATAATCTAAGAAAACTATTAAAGATACATTTTCAAGAAGACCATCCATGTTCAAGTCACAAAGAAGCTTCAATCATGATCATGATCATTCAAGGAAGAAATTCATAAGGACTACACCACAAAGAATATCATTCACTCCCAGGTATGCAAATTTCTTTTATGGTCATTTTTTTTATTGTACTAATTTTGGACATAAGGTTGGAGATTGCAGAGATTATAAAAATGTTCAAGCAAGAAATGCATGTGTGGCCCCACGTAACATTGCATGTTACAAATGTCATAACTATGAACAAATAACTAGTGATTGTAGAAGCATGATCGATACTTCCATGAAAGAGAACACTGATATCATATATAAGAAAGTATGGATAAGAAAACACCAAGAACAAGTGAACAAAGACCGGGTCCCATAGATTGCAAGATTGGCAATGAGACGAGATGAAGAAAATTCTACAGAGAAAAAGAAAGATGTCAGATACAAAAGGTTTGGAAAATAACTGAAAGAAAAGATGGATGTGTAAATAAAGAATAGTTTCAAGAGATTGTACTTTCAGGCATTGTATTCAAACATGAATCCACAGACAAAAATAAATAAGTTAGAGCGCAGAGAGATGATGAATCTACCAATGAAGATGATGATGAATACACATCAGAGAAAGAATTGTTATGAGCCATCTTTCTTAAAGACTCTTAGATAACATGAATATTAGACAGGGGGAGTCTATGCAATAGTTGTGACAGACCAAAGAACCATCCTTTGAGTAGCTTGCAAAGTTTGAGTAGACAGATCCAGAGAAGTCAGTTAGAAGAAGTACAGTTTGCTAGTTGTAGTCGTGAAGACTTCATGATAGTATAGTGATAAATGGGTCGGCATTATGGGCAGTTGTGTAGTAGATTCTTGGATAGTATGGACAAAGATGGATTTGTAAAAAAACTTAGAAGGTTTGGAAAGATATATGACAATGGATGAGAGAATGGATTCATAGATTGGTTCAGAGAGTGGTTCAAAGAAAAAGGAACATTATGAATGTTAATTACACAATAATTGGCTCGAACAATTCTAATGGATTACAAATTGACAGATATTTCTTGGACACATGCAGTGCTTACAATAGTTCACATTCAAAATAGAGTAATGCTCAGAAACAACAATGATGAAACTCCCTGCAAGATATGGAAAGGAATACTAGAAAATGTGAAGAACTTTAGAATATTTTGAATCAAATTCTACATCAAAAGAGAAGATGGAAGAATGGGAAAGGTTGACTCTTGTGTGGAAAAAGGAGTAGTTTTTGTTTACTCAAGTACAAGGAAAGCATACAAGTGTTACAATCTGAGATTGAATAAATATGTGGAAAGCATCAATGTAACAATTGATGAGACAAGTGGATGGGAATCAAAGGAAGAAGAAAATGAATTAGTGGAACAAATTTATGAAGAAGAAGCAAAAGATGAAGAGGAAGATTAAGAACTTGGACAGAAGTAGAAGAGAAAGTTCACCAAGTGCCTCCAAAGACACCTAGCAAACAAGTACAAAAGAATCATCCTTCAAATCATATTATCGAAAACAAGGATGCAGGATTTGAGACTAGAAGAAGAATATGTTCACTAAAACAAATGCACCTAGCACTCCTATCTACGATTGTACCAAACATTTTTGAAGAGGCCAACAAGGATGAATTCTGTTATAAGGCCAAGGATGAAGAATTGGATCAATTAGACACTTGGAAATTGATTCCAAGACCAAAGAATAAAAATGTGATTGTCACAAAGTGGGTTTTCATAAATAAATTGAGTGAAGATCGACATGTTACAAGGAATAAAGCTAGATTGGTATGTAAAGTATATGCACAGGTTGAAGGAATCAATTTTGAAGAGACATTTTCCCCAGTTGCTAGAATGGAAGCATTCTTATTACTTTTATCTTATGCATGCTCCAGAAATATTAAAGTGTATCAAATGGATGTGAAATCATATTTTATGAATGGAGAAATTGAAGAATAAGTCTACATCAAACAATGAGAAGGATTTCAGTTGTCAGAGAACAAAAATTACATGTGCAAATTGAAGAATGCTTTGTATGGTATAAAATGGGATCCTAGAGCATGCTACTCTAGACTGGATAAATATCTATAGCAGGCAGGGTTCAAAAAAGGAAGTGCGGAAAATAACCTCTACATCAAGGTAAATCAAGATAGTATTTTACAATTGAAGTTTATGTTGATGATATTATTTTTGGAAGTAATGATGACAGGTTAAGACAGAAATTTGCAAAGGATATGCAGAATGAATTTGAAATGTCATTACTTGGAGAACTATCCTTCTTTTTGGGTCTTCAGTTACGTCAAATCAACAAAGGAATTTTTATTTCTCAAACTAAGTATATCAGAGAAATGCTAATGAGGTTCAGAATGGAAGATTGCAAACCAGTTGCAAGTTGAGAAAACATGATGATTCAAAGTATACAGATGAGAGGAAATGTAGGTCAATGATTAGAAGCTTACTATATGTGACAACATCTAGACAAGATGTAATGCGGGTAGTTGGACAGGTGGCACAATTTCAAGCAGCACAAGAGGAATCACATGTATTAGCAGTGAAGAGGATTTTTAGATATATCAAAGGAACATAAGAGATTTCATTATGGTATCCAAAAGGAAAGGATCTAACACTTATTGCATACACATATGTAGATTGGTTAGGTTGCATTGATGACCAACAAAGCACTAGTGGAGCAACATTCTACTTTGGTGAGTGTTTAGTATCTTGGCTAAGAAAAAAATAATCATCAGTATCTTTATCTACAGCCGAAGCAGAGTATATTGTAGTAGCATAATGTTGTACTCAGGTTCTATGGATGAAACAAACTTTGACAGATATACAATCTGAGTATGATGAGCCCATTCCAATCTATTGTGATAATACAAGCACCATCAATATCTCAAAGAAATCGGTGATGCACTCCAAGACGAAGAACATTCCAATCAAGTATCACTTTCTATGGGAACAAGTTGCAGAGAATAACATCATAGTTGAATATGTGGGCATAAAAGAACAAGTGGCGGACATCTTTACAAAATCACTTCCAAGGGAATCCTTTAAGTATTTTCTCTAGAGACTCGGAGTAATTTCTACTCCAAAATGAATTCTTTTGAATTCTTATCTTATATGTCTCATATGTACATGAGGAAACACCATAAAAAGGATGGTTCAGGTTGGGAGATCAGTTTTAGGAAGAGTTCAGTCAAGGGGAGTATTCCCAAGGATAGTTCAGTTAGGGGGAGCATCCCCGTATGGAAAGATACATTTTCCATTGATGACAAAGGGGGAGAGATTTATCAAATGAAGAGAACAGAGGCATGGTTCCAAGGGGAGAATGAGTGACATGACTTCATTATTGCATGATATGACTTCAGTATTGAATCATATTATTTCCATCAATGACAAAAGGGGATATTTTTGATTAATTGGGTTTGTTTTCATTGATGTCAACCCTTGAAGAAAGTCTGGTAGCGAATTTTGGTAGCACAATGGTTTGGGTAATGGACCCAAGTTTTTTTTATGTATAATGGTATGAGTTTTAGTATATTTGAAGGTAATACTATTCTAGATGGATATTACATGTCATTCCATTTTTGGTGGTATGTGGAATGTCACATAACTCCTCACGGTTAGATATTTATGGCCATGTGAAGTTGGAGAACCCTCATGAGTCATCTAGAAGCCCCAAAAGGTCAAAGTAGTCAAAGTGGTTGCAAAGAAGAAACTATTTAAAAAATACTATTCTAGATGGATAGTTCATGCCATGTCATTTTTGGTGGTATGTGGAATGTCACATAACTCCTTGAGGTTAGAGAGTTGTGGCCATGTGAATTTGGAGAACCCTCATGAGTCATCTAGAAGCCCCAAAAGCGCAAAGTAGTCAAAGTGGTTGTAAAGAAGAAATTATTTAAATAATAAAGTGAAGTGATGAGTGTACTATAATTCAAAGTGGATACAAAATAAATTATTTAAAAAATAAAGTCAATGGATAAATTACTAGTGGACAAGTGGTTAGAAGTGGGTTATCCCTAGAATAAGGAAACTGGTTTAAGATGGTTAGAAGGTAACCCCTTGACGAAGCTACATAAACGTATAAATAAGAGGAAAGTGTCTATCATTTTAATTACAGTTGATCATATTGAATATCTATAAGTGACTAAGGTAACCAAAGGATATCTAAGGCCAATTTCAGAGGGAAGGTGAAGTAAAGAAGGCCAAAATTCTAGGGAGGATAAATTCTTTTGATGATGCTTTCTAAGGTATGTTATTTGCAGGTCATCTCACCATTTTTGCAATAACATTTTTTCTAGAATGATTCAGACTGCGAAATATGGAGGTCATTGTTGAAACATATCCAAGTATCTGTGATAAAAATTTCAGCTTGTGGGTCATTGTATTTTCAGAATTACACACCATGGAAAATAGGGTTTGTGGCTAGTCCTAAAACTAGTCTAAAACATGTGTTTCGGGTAAAAACATCATAACTTATTCATAAAAGATACAAATTTAGGATGATCAAATGTATTGGTTAGATTAAATCCTTTAGTATTCTATGTACCATGTTTATATCCATACAACAAATATTATGTGTGGGGCATGCTTTACAAGTTCACTCTCTAGAATAAGCCAGAATTCAACAAGGTATGCCATTTTTTCTATAACTCCTTTTATGAGAGGTTCCAAGCAATGAAACCTGGATGAATTTCACAAAAGACATTGAATAAAATTGTGTACTATTTTCATATCTTTATTCATTACAGGTAAATAGTTATGATTATTTCAAGTTAGGGTTGTTGACTAATCCAAAATTAGTCATGTGAGACTAAAGTAAAGTTTGATGAAAATGTTAGTCTCTTGTTTCTAAAGTTAAGGAAGGTTTACAGGTATGTGATCATATACATCAGGTCTATTACAGAGTTACAAATCATATTTGGATGATGAAATTGATAAGGGATTTTGGTTGAGGTACATGTTGAGTACATGGTTGAGACAAGTAATTGATGATTTGGCACATACATGAGGTGTATAGTTGATGATGTTGGTACATCTTGATGATTCATATTTTATGTGTATTTGATGCATGATTGGTACATATTTGTTCTATGGTTGATGAAATCATTGATGCTACAGGTTGAGGTACAGGTTGGTGCATGGTTGATGCACTTGTTTATGGTACAGATTGATTACATGTTGTTTATGGTACAGGTTGATTACAGGTTGTTTGGTGCAGGTTGATTGGTACAACTTTATAGTAGTATGTCTCACAGTGATAGTGTGATAGTGGTTCTGTCATTCTACTTCTATGTCATTTAGGTTGGATGGGGCGAGGACAGGTGGTTGTATCCACATTCTGGTTGAAGCCGAAGAACATAGGGGGTTGTAGCCTCCTTCTGGTTGTAGCCATAGAATTGGGGAGTTGGAGATTCTATAAGGTTGTAGCCTGAGAAACTAGGGGGTTGGAGCCTCCTTCTAGTTGCAGATGGAAAACACAGGAAGTTGTTGCTTCAAATGAATGTAATTCTTAAAAACATATAAGAAAAAGCATTCCATGGTTTTTTCCCGCTTTGGCTTTCCAGGTAAAAACATTAGTGTACTGTGTATGTGTATGATTGCTCATTTGTTCATTGTTTATTTACTCTGCAACTATTGGATGATAATGATACATTGATATAACACTTGCATTTTATGGTTAAAAAGGATTAAATTTCTCTATTATTGATTCACTCCCCCTCTCAGTAATCCAACAATTGGTATCATAACAGGTTCCTTCAGGAAACAGAAACAGTTTAACCACTGGAAGGAGAACATGGATTATTCTGAGAATGGAGTACCACTATTTAATGGTCACAATGGTTTAAATTATGAGCTATGGAGTGGAAGGACGAAAGTATTTTTACAGGCACATGGGTATTATATTTGGCTATCAGTCATTACAAGATATGATAGTTCAAAAAGGACAAAGACTGCAGCCAAGAAGGAATTGAAGAAGAATAAAAAATAGCAATGAATTTCATCTCGGAAGGATAACCTAATCCGGTAAGAGAAAATGTTGGTAAATTCTCATCAGCCAAAATAGTTTGGGATAAGTTACATGATATATATTCTTCACTCATCACAGATTCAGAAAATGCTAAAGAAGATGAAAGTATAGATCAAGAAGAAATATGTTCACCATGTCAAACAGATTCAAAATATGAAAAGTACATAATAAATAGATGTATGTTGTTTTTCTTTAATTGTGAAAAACACAAACATCTTGAAATAGAATGTCATGAAGGAAATGAGACAAAAAAACTAATGGAAAAATAAGACACTTATGAAGAAGAATTGATCAGTGCTTTAGATGAACTAAGAAAAGAAACAGGAGAAAACAAGTCACTCAAGAAATAATTGATGAAACAAAAGGAACGTGCTCACATTTTTTAATAAGCCCAACAGGTCATCAAGAACTTAAGAACTCAGATAGAAGTAGCCAAAAAGATCGAAGAAAATCTTAAAGATCAAAAGAAGTATTTGGAAACCAACATAGCAGCACAGAAGGAAGAAGCAGAAATGAGAGAAAAGATATTGATAAATCATCTTAAAGAAAGAACTAACGATCTAAACCATCTTGAGGTAGATTTTGGTCAAGAAGAGAAAGGACTTGAAGAAGAAATAATCACATTAAAAATCCGCCTCTAAGAAGCGAAAATAACAAAAGAAGTCATGAAGTCTCAGATAATGAAGAAAGAAGAAGAGGTTGAGAAGCTTGAAGAAGAAAATGTCACATTGAGAAGTAAAATCGTCCAGCTCAACAAGAACATTGAAGAGACAAAAACATCCCTTTCCGTTATAGAGAATGAAAAGAATCACTCTAGGTTGTTAGAAAAGAAGAATGAAAAAAATAGAAAAACTTATTCAGAAGTACTCAAAGGAAGGAATCATGGTCAACCAGAATCTAAGAAAACTATTAAAGATACATCATCAAGAAGACCATCCATGTTCAAGCCACAAAGAATCTTCAATCATGATCATGATTAGTCAAGGAAGAAATTCATAAGGACTACACCACAAATAAGATCATTCACTCCCAGGTATGAATTTTTTTTTTATGGTCATTGTTTTTATTGTACTAATTTTGGACATGAGGTTGCAGATTTCAGGGATTATAAAAATTTTCAAGCAAGAAATGTTTGTGTGGCCCCATGTAACATTGAATGTTACAAATGTCATAACTATGGACACATAGATAGTGATTGTTGAAGCATGATCGATACTTCCATGAAACAGAACATTGATATCAGATATAAGAAAGTATGGATAAGAAAACACGAAGAACAGGTAAACAATGACCATGTCCTAGAGATTGCAAGATTGGAAATAAAACAAGATGAATAAAATTCTACAGAGAAAAAGAAATATGTTAGATACAGAAAGGTTTGGAAAATAACTGAAAGAAAAGAAGGACAAGTAAATAAGGAACAGGTTCAAGAGATTGTCTTTCAAGCATTGTAGTGAAAGATGAATCCACAAACAAAAATAAAGCAGTCAGAGCTCAGATAGATGATGAATCTACCAATGAGGATGATGATGAATACACATCAGAGAAGGAATTGTTTTGAGAAATCCATCTTAGAGACTCTCAGGTAACATGAATATTAGACAAGGGGAGTCTATGCGATAGCTATGACAAACCAAAGAACCATTCTTCGAGTAGCTTGCAGAGTTTGAGTAGACAAATCCAGTGTAGTTAGTTAGCAAAAGTACAATTTGATAGTTGTAGCAGTGAAGACTTGATGATAGTATAGTAATAAATGGGTCGGCAATATAAATAGTTGTGCAATAGTTTCATGGATAGTATGGATAGATATGGATTTGTAAGAACACTTAGTAGGTTTGGAAAGACATATGACAGTGGATGAGAGCATGGATTCATAGATTGGTTCATAGAGAGGTTCATAGACAAAGGAACATTATGGATGTTAATTACACAGGAAATGGCTTGAAAAATGATAATAAATTCCAAATTGACATATTTTTTTGGACACATGCAGTTGTTACAACAGTTCACATTCAAAATAGAGTAATGCTCAGAAAAAACAATGACAAAACTCCCTACAAGTTATGGAAAGGAAGACCAACAAATGTGAAGCACTTCAGAATATTTGGAAGAAAATGCTACATCAAAAGAGAATATGGAAGAATGGGAAAGTTTGACTCTCGTGTGGACAAAGGAGTATTTTTTTATTACTCAAGTACAAGGAAAGCATACAAGTGTTACAATTTGAGATTGAACAAAGTTGTGGAAAGCATCAATGTAATAATTGATGAAGTAGGTGGACAAGAATCAAAGGAAGAAGAAAATGAATCAGTGGAACAACTTGTTGACGGGCGAAAATGACCGTCCGTCAACTGGAAGAGTGGAACCGGTCCAGGGTTGTCTAAATAACCCAAGCCGTTTGGTATGGACCACCCTGACGATTTTAACGGCTCCGTTGGCCGCTCTAAGGTCTCATAAGGAAACCGAAGAGAAAGTGATCTGAGCTAAATAATCTAAACTAAGGAAACTAGAAACTAATAAAACTAACTAAAACAAACTAACTAATTAAATAAAAGAAATTAAACTAAAACTAACTATACTAATCTAACTACTAACTACCAACTATTCTATATCTACAAAATACTAACTATGATCATAATAACTCAAATCAACTACTTAATTACCAGTTATAATCACTCTCTATTCACAAATATACATTATAGAC
>ML790421.1:150052-180831 GCA_009831015.1 Picea engelmannii
CTTTTTGAGAGTAATAAAAAAAAATGGGTTGGCTGCCAACACAACTTTAGGAAAAAGAAGAAAAAGATGAAGAAGAAGTAGAACAGGAAGATGAAGAAGATCAGATAGAAGTAGAAGAGTAAGTTCAGCAAGTGCCTCCAAAGACACCAAGCAAATGAGTACAAAAGAATCATCCTTCATATCAGATTATCAGAAATAAGGATGCAAGAGTTGAGACTAGAAGAAGAATATGTTCACTAGAACAAATGCACCTAGAACTCTTATCTACGATTGAGCCAAATAGTTTTGAAGAGGCCAACAAGGATGAATTTTGTAATAAGGTCATGGATGAAGAATTGGATCAAATAGACACTTGGGAATTGGTTCCAAGACCAAAGAATAAGAATGTGATTGGTACAAAGTGGTTTTTTAGAAATAAATTGATTAAATATGGACATGTTACAAGGAATAAAGCTAGATTGGTATGTAAAGGATACGAACAGGTTGAAGGAATCTACTTTTAAGAGACATTTTCTCCAGTTTCCAGAATGGAAGAAATCTGATTTATTTTAGCTTATGCATGCTCCAAGAATATTAAAGTGTATCAGATGGACATGAAATAATCTTTTTTGAATGGGGAACTTGAAGAAGAATTCTACATCGAACAACTAGAAGGATTTCAGTTGTTAGAGAACGCAGATTATGTGTACAAATTGAAGAAGACCCTGTATGGTCTAAAACATGATCCTAGAACATGGTACTCTAGACTAAATAAAAATCTACAGTAGGAAGGGTTCAGAAAAGGAAGTGCAGAAAACAACCTCTACATCAAGGTAACTGAAGTAGTATTTTATTAATTGAAGTTTATGTTGATGATATTATTTTTGAAAGTAATGATGATAGGTTAAGCCAGAAATTTGCAAAGGATATGCATAATGAATTCGAAATGTCATTACTTGGAAAACTATCCTTCTTTTTGGGTCTTCATATACGTCAAAGCAACCAAGGAAATTTTATTTCTCAAACTAAGTATATCATAGAAATCCTAAAGAGGTTCGGAATGGAGGATTGCAAACCAATTACCACTCATATGCAAACCAATTGCAAGTTGAGAAAATATGATGATTCAAAGTCTACAAAATAGAGGAATTATAGGTCAATGATTGGTAGCTTACTATATGTGACAACATCCATACCACATGTAATTTAGGCATTTGGACAGGAGGCACAATTTCAAGCAGCACCAAAGGAATGCCATGTATTAGCAGTGAAGAGGATTTTCAGATATATCAAAGGAACATAAGAGTTTGGATTACGATATCCAAAAGGAAAGGATATATCACTTATTTCCTACACATAAGTAGATTGGGCAGGTTGCATTGATGACCAATGAAGCACTAATGGAGCAACATTCTACTTGGGTGAGTGTTTAGTATATTGGCTAAGAAATAAAAAATCATCGATATCTTTATCTACAATCAAAGAAGATTATATTGCAGCACCAGGATGTTGTACTCACGTTATATGGATGAAACAAACTTTGACAAATATAGAGGCTAATTATGATGATCCCTTCCAATCTATTGTGATAATATAAGCCCCATAAGTATCTCAAATAAATTGATGATGCACTCCAATACGAAGCACATTCCAATCAAGTATCACTTTCTATGGGAACAAGTTGCAGAGAAAAACATCATAGTTGAATATGTGGGCACAAAAGAATAAGTGGTAGACATCTTTACAAAACTACTTCCACGGGAATCCTTTAAGTATGTTTGTCAGAGACTTGGAGTAATTTATACTCCAAAATGAATACTTTTGAATGTTTATCTTATATGTCTCAGATGTACATGAGGAAGCACCATAAAGAGGACAGTTTAGGTTGGGAGATAGGTTTCAAAAAGCGTTCAGTGAGGGGGAGTATCCCCAAGGACAGTTCAGTTAGGGGGAGAAGCCCCAAATGGAAAGATACCTTTTCCATTTATGACAAAGGGGGAGAGATTTATCAAATGCAAATCATAAAGGCATGGTTCCAGGGGGGGCGATGGTCATAGGGGGAGCATGAGTGATATGACTTTAGTATTGCATGATATGACTTCGGTATTGCATCATAGTGTTTCCATCAATGCCAAAGGGGGATACTGTTGATTAATTGGGTTGGTTTTCATTGATGTCAACCCTTGAAGAAAGTCCAGTAGTGAATTCTAGTAGCACAAATGTTTGGGTAATGGACCCATGTTTGTTTGAAGTATAATGGTATGAGTTTTAATATATTTTAAGGTAAAACTATTATGTATGGATATTACATGTCATGCCATTTCCAATAGTATGTGGAATGTCACATAATTCCTCACAGTTAGATATTTATGGCCATGTGAAGTTGGAGAACCCTCATGAGTCATCTAGAAGCCCCAAAATGTCAAAGTAGTCAAAGTGGTTGCAAAGAAGAAATTATTTAAATAATATTATTCTAGATGGATTGTACATGTCATGTCATTTTCGGTGGTATGTGGAACATCACATAACTCCTCACGATTAGAGAGTTATGGCCATGTGAAGTTGGAGAACCATCATGAGTCATCTAGAAGCCCCAAAAGGTCAAAGTAGTCAAAGTGGTTGCAAAAAAGAAATTATTTAAATAATAAAGTGAATTGATGAGTGTACTATAAGTCAAAGTGGATACAAAAGAAATTATTTAAATAATAAATTTAATGGAGAAATTACTAAGTGGATAGGTGGTTATAAGTGGGTTAGCTCTAAAATAAGGAAAGTGGTTTAAAATGGTTAGAAGGTAACCCCTTGAGGAAGCTACATAAAAGTATAAATAAGAGGCAATGGTCTCTCATTTTAATTACACTTGAGAATATTGAATATCTATAAGTGACTGAGGTAACCAAATGATATCTAAGGAGAATTTCAGAGGGAAGGTGAAGTAAAGAAGGCCGAAATTCAAGGGAGGATAAATTCTTTTGATGATGCTTTTTAAGGTATATTATTTACAGGTCATCTCACCATTTTCGCAATAACTTGTTTTCTAGAATGATTCCGATCATGAAATTTGGAGGTCCTTGAGGAAAAATATCCAAGTAGTTTTGATAAAAAAATAATCTTTTGGGCTGTTGTATTTTTGGAGTTACACTCTATGGAAAATAGGGTTTGTGGCTAGTCCTGAAACTAGTCTAAAACATGTGCTTCGAGTAAAAACGTCATAACTTATTCATAACAGATCCAAGTTCAGTAGGACCAAATGTATTGGTTATCGTATAGTTTGTAGTATTAGTTTTACCATTTTCAGATCCATACAAATATTCTGTGTGGGGAACACTCTTCAATTTAACTCTCTAGAATAAGTCAGAATTCAAGAAGGTATGCCATTTTTTCTATAACTCCTTTTCTGAGAGGTTCCAAGCAGTCAAACCTGGAGGAATTGCATAAAATACCTTGAAGAACATTGTGTACTATTTTCAGATCTTTATTCATTAAGGTACATAGTTATGATTATTTCAATTTAGGGTTGTTGACTAATCCAAAATTAGTCATGTGAGGCTAAAGTAAAGTTTGATGAAAATGATAGTCTCTTGTTATTAAATTTAAGTAAGGTTTGCATGTATGTGATCATATACATCAAGTACAAATCAGATTTGGATGATTAAATTGATGATGGATTTTGGTTGAGGTACATGTTGAGTACATGGTTGAGACATGTAGTTGATGAGTTGGCAAATACATGAGGTGTATAGTTGATGATGTTCGTACATCTTGATGAGTCATAGTTTATGTGTATTTGATGCATGTTTGGTACACATTTGGTACATGTTTGATGAACTCGTTGATGGTACAGGTTGGTGCATGGTTGATGCACTTGTTTATGGTAGAGATTGATTATAGGTTGTTTATGGTATAGGTTGATTACTGGTTGTTTGGTGTAGGTTGATTGGTACAAGTTTACAACAGTATATCTCACGGTGATAGTGTAATAGTGGTTCCATAATTATACTTCTACGTCAGGGAGGTTGGACAAGGCAAGGACAGGTGGTTGTAGCCACCTTCTGGTTGTAGCCTAAGAACATAAGGGGTTGTAGCCTCCTTCTAGTTGTAGCCATATAATTGGGGATTTGGAGCTTCCCTCATGTTGTAGCCTGAGAAAATAGGGAGTTAGAGCCTCCTTCCAGTTGCAGCTGGAAAATAAAGTAAGTTGTTTCTTCCAATGAATGTAATTCTTAAAGACATATATGAAAAAGTATTATGTGGTTTTCTCCCACTTTGGGTTTCCACATAAAAACACTGGTGTATTGTGTATGTGTATGATTGCTCATTTGTTCATTGTTTATTTACTCTGCAACTATTGGATGATAATGCTACATTGATATAACACTTTCATTTTATGGTTAAAAATGATTAAATTTCTCTATTACTAATTCAACCCCCCCATCCTACTCATGTACATGAAAATATTCAACATAAGCCTGATCTCGAAATATATCACAAGCCCGAAAGTTTTCCTCAATTTCTTTAGCATCCAAAAACAATTGTGATAATAATGAAGGTCTCCTTTCTGTAAAAACAAATACAAGATCGGGGTGTTGAGATTCTAAATAGTACATCATGGCAACAGTTTTAGTAGGCCGTATCTCCAAAGTCATACTACAAATAAATTGTCAAACCTCTTATTGAATGTAGCTAGAACCTCACCATTTTCTCTCCTTAAAGTATAAAAATTAGTTAAATATTGATCAAAGGATTTGTTTCCACCCCAATATCTTGAAAATTCACCATATAAATCATCCCATGAACCAATGGAACTAACCTCTATATTTTTAAACCACAAAGCAGCATCCCCAACCAAATATTTGGAAAATAACCTCATGACAATATCCTCATGCATGATTTCCAAATTGTCAATGAAATTTTGAAAATCTCTCAAATGATTCTCAACTATGATATGGTCTTCCCCAATAAAAAGAGGTAGATATTCTAAAAATTTGGGATGGTAAGGATGAAGAGTAGATGACATCTTTAAGGGTTTAAAAAAATTCTCTCTAATTCTAGACTTGACATTAGTAGGCTAAGCACTAGGTACAATAGAATGATTTCAAGATATAATAGAGTTTTCAGGAGGAAAATAAAATTTATAATCCACATGGCTATAGGGATGATCCATTTCTGGAGGTATTTGGATACATTAATAATTCTCACATGGTTTGGAAAAAGGAAAATGATCAAAATCAATGATGCAAGAAGAAGATAAATATTCTTCTTTCAAAGATGGATATACAACAATGGGTTGATGGTCATACGAATAGACAAAGAAAAGGATGATTATTTTGATATGTGAAGAAAAATACAATAAGTTGATGAAAAATAAAATAAGTTCCTGAAAGAAACTTACGACTTGATACCTGGACTTCATGTGTCTTCCTTTAATATTTTTTGTTTGAGCTCATTATTTAGTCGAGTCTTATGACTGATTTGAATCACCGACAATTTCTTCAAATGTGTGGAGTTTCCATGGTGAAAAATTGCAGTCTATTTGTCACCAATGCTTGTTCACCATCAAGTGTTGGTCATAATCATTTTCATACAGACCAAGGAAGATATCTTCGTGTCTCTGCTCCCCAGAAACAACCCCAAAAATGTTAGCACTAGGAGTTGTGGTTTAAACTACTGGAAATACAAGCTTAGTACCCATTTGAATATTTAGATTTTGATTAGTGCTTATATTAAAAAATGGATCAAACTGATAAGGTTCAAATCCTGATTCTAATGCACAAAATATCAAAGACTATATTCCAGCAAAAAGGGCTATCATAATCTCCAACCAGCACATATTTTGAAAGATGAAAAGAAGAAAATGCAAAAAAAAAACATCAATATGAAAAGTCAATTTTACATCCGTCTTGATTAACACATTCATATGGTTGAAATATCATTAATTAGAATCCTTCTAATCAAGAAATAAATATTTCCTCCAAGAAGAAAAGATTCACAAAATACATAGTAAATCATTCACTACATAACTCTATTAACAAAGTTGTTGATAAATCCTTTATCAATCAATATTCCATTAGATAAAGAAGACAAATAAAATGGACAAATAAAGGAGCACATGATGATCTTTGACTGTACACAAGAATCCTCCATCCATATATATAGAGTCTGAGAGTTTACAAAATAGTAACAGCCTTTACCCTCTCACTCAAACCCCTCTAAAAGGATACCTCCCATATACATATAGTCTACACATATTTTACTCTTTCAAGAAAGTCGATGTACAGTTGTTACATAGTATTTTATCCCTCAAGGAATTTTTTTCATGAGATAACAACATAAAACTCAACAAACCCTAGATTCTAGGATCTTGTCTGCAATCATTAATACAGACCAAACATCACATGTTGTGTAATCTAAAGAAGATAAATTTATGGGACACATGCCCCTCATGACTGACTGAAGCTTTGAAGGCATTAAAACACAAATGGTAATTGAAAATCCCCAACAAACTCGAATCTGGAATAAATGTATGATTTCTCAATGAGCTCGTAAAATTTATTGGGAACTCTTTGTTCCTGACTATTGATGTTTTATCACCATCCTTTCTATAATCATATCTGATTATCTCTTCATGGAGGCACTTTCCAATTATCTAGGTTGGTTGCCATTACAGTTGTTCAACAGACTCTTGTTGGTTTGGTCTCCTAGATTGAGTGTAAGCTCCCATTACTTATTGCAATATAAAGTTCACCAAGTTTTCCATGTCACCACCGCTACTAACTTCTACATTGCTATTTTTACCATTTCTCAATATGTCTTTGGCATCATTTTCCACACCCAAATGCTCATCATATGGTCCTTGTTGCACTATATGTTGTTTTGTTGTAGATCCCGACTAGTTTTGAGGAATTTCTTGTTCATAATTTGAATTCTCAGATGTTGAATCCACAACAAGTGTAGACAAGAAATTCATATATTGAGTGCCTCTATTGACATTTTGAGTCTGAGGCTGCACATGGAAAATAATTGGGTGGAAGAGAAGATTTTTTGAGGAATGTTGTTGAAAAGTGTCATTGCCACTAGATTTTCCTGCATTGATAAATGTCTGATCTACACCTCTTGTAAGAGAACCTTAACTAGGGTTCATCTGTTGAAATCTAGAAAGAAGTGGATAACAAGCACTAAAGGCATAAATGGATGTTTCAGTAAGAAGGGGAGCAGGGATAGTTGCAACTTGATGTAGGAGCATCGCTCTAGCCAGCCAACTCAACACGCATTCAAGGAAGAGAGGCACCATTCCTCTCACATTTTAATTTGATTTCAATGAAATTAATGTTTGTAAGGCCGTTGAGCCATAGAGCCATGCCTTTGAGCAGGTTGTAGATAAAAGATAGACTTTAATGGTTGTAAGGTTGGATCTAGCTTTGATCTGGACTAGATAGCCCATTCAATGTAAAGTTAATGTAATTGAATAGGGTAGGTATCTTGGAGGGAAGAGATCGAAGAGCCCTCTCATGTAAAAATATATTTTTTGATCTTGTTTAGGGAGTAGCGAGGAAGAGTAGAGAGGAAAGAGGGAGCTAAGACTCTGTAAAAGTCTGAGCTCAAGAACACATTGTAAAAAGAGGCATTTCATATTAATATAAACAATAGTTTTTCCTGCATATTATTTTGTGGTTGTATGAATGTATTTATGGGTGTTCATTATATTTTGTAGATGTGTGTTAGTATGCATTTGCAGGGACAGATAGGTTATGCTATCTATTGAGTTCTTTGATTTCAATTTTGGGGATCTTTGAGGCTTCATGCCAAGAGAACGTGAAAAAACACTACGGGTTCTGAAAGCTAGTGCATAGAGTGCACTTCCAATTCTGTGGAATTTGGACAAAGACATGCCAGGAGGGTGCACCAGTCGAAGTCTTAAACTCAGGGAGAAACCTCAAGGTTGTTGAATACCTTGGAGGTAAGACTATGTAAAGGAGAACACAATAGAAGACAAAATCACTGCAAGATTCTGGGAGAGCTCTGTTAGGCGAGCATTGAGCAGATGCATGGGTTGCATTGAGGAGAAGAACTCTGGTTCAAGTTTAGAAGGAGAAAGAATCGTTGAGGATTATATAGAGCTCTTCGAGGAGGGTATTGAGCACAGACATAGGGTGCAGAGGAGAAATTCATTGTGGGTTCAAGGAGAAATTAGAATCATTGAGGATTCTGGAAGATCTGCCAGGAAGGAATTGAGCAGGTGCTAGAGTGCACAACAGAACTCTGGTTTGAATTCATTAAGGGAAACATAATCACTATGGGATTATGTGAGGAGAGAATCTGCCAGAAGGGCATTGAGTTGGTGTGCAGAGAGAGCATAGGAAAGAACTCTTTTGAGTCCTGGAACAGAGAAGAGTCCAGGAAAGGATCTTCATAGGGTTGCTAAACACCCTATAGACTCAGCAAGGAGTTGCTTTAGAAAGAGACTACCAAGAGGGCATCAAATTCTCCATCTGAGGGAGAAGGGAAAAAAGGGTGAAGTCCCTTAGAGGTCTGAGCAGCAGACAAGCTCAGGACAGATAGCACCTTCATGCATGCAGAGACCCTACAAGGAGTGTAGGAGTGGGGAATCCTTTCATGGGTTCAGAGTAAGCAAAGTCCAGGAGGGACAGAGACCTACAAGGAGCACAAAGGCCAAATAATCCTATGAGGATTCAAAGTGTGAACAAGCTCAGGAGGGAGACTGATTTCATGCAGAGGCCATAGCTGAGAGGTTGCAGAGGTTGAAAGAAGACCCTTTGGAAGGTTTGAGTTCAAGGAAGCTCAGGAGGGAAAGCGTCTTAAGAACGTAGGCGAGAGCCAAGGATACAGGCTTCACAAGAGGAAGCAAAGGCCGAGGCCTTTGATAATTGGAAATATTCCAAGGAGCAGGAAGAAATGGAAGCTCAGGAGGGAGCACAGTTGTCATTGATTCAGGCACGGGAGAAGATCTGGACCATTGGAATTTCACGTCCAGGGAGAAGCAGAGAAGCGCACATAGGAGGAATGGATCTGGGCCATCAAATCTGGGTGTGGATAGTTGATAGCCATCGGATCTGGAGAAGCTGCATGAGGTATAACCCTCGTATGCCGAAGAGAGGACTCGACGAAAGTCCTGAAAGGCTTAATTCAGTATCTCAGAGTTTGAAAGGTATAGAGGGAAAGAATTGGAGCTCTTGACTTGTGAAATCCTGAAAGGATCGGGAGCATCCATTCAAAGGACACGTGTCACGAGATCCTCACATTTTGGGGATTCGGGCATTGAAGAGTTGAACGCAGAGGAGTCTTTCGGCGTTGCAACTTGTGAAGTCCTGAAGTGATCAGGACCATCCAAGTAGGAGGACACATGGAAACGAGCAAGGCATCAGGGAAAATCCCTGAAAGGAATATTTTGGTACTTCTGGTACCAGGAACTGGAAGGAGAAGATGTCTTGCAATAGGGATCGCGAAATCCTGAAACACGATAAACCGAAAGCGCTGAAGGAATAGCGTCAGACCATGAAACAGAGTTACGGGTTTTTTGGCATACTGGGTATCAGGATTTCAGGAATCCTAAAGACTAAGAGTCGGACTCATGGAGTAAAAGTTCCGAAGAATACTATGGTCATATGAAAAGTGGTCACATGGACCAGATATTGGCCAGGGGCTAATCATCATGGGTAAATTCATTTCAGCCGATCGACATTTTGGGTGTCAGGAGATCAAAGAGTCAAGGGCTCTTGATATCAGGACTCAGGGGGTCCCTAAATCCAAAATTACATTTCGAAAAAAGACAACGGTCGTGCACAGAGACCGCGAGTAGGTGAGCTTGCACCTGGTGTATGTTACGCGCAGGTGAAGGTTTAGGAAAAGGACCTGTGGATAGAATTTGAGGTCCCAATAGGGATTTGGAAGAGCCATTTTGGCTCAGAGGCAAATTAGTGAACGATCCTTAAACCAGGAGGTTGTGCAGAACCTGCTAAGGTAGGGGGTGTTGCACCAAAGTGGTATCAGAGATTAATATCGTCTGTAGATTTTAGGCGAAGGAACGAAATAAAAGGACTACTCTGATACGCACCACAGTGGTATCAGAGCGAGACTCTGTTTGTATATTTTAGGCAGAGAGAGCAGGAAGAGAAAACTCTGCTATATATCAGTTGTGGTATCAGAGGTAGCTTACAGAGATAGGCAGGAGAAGGCAGAGTATTGAGACTCTGTGGTGATTGCTTGTAGGTACGCAGCAATCGAAAATATAGTTGAGAGGATTGTAGAGGACACTGGAAGCACTCACAGTTGTAGAGTGACAACAACAGGTCTGCCAAGAGGGAAGACAAAAGGTAGTAAGATGGCTACTGAAGGCCATACATGCGATGGAAAGAAGAACCGCCAGTAGCAGGAAAATGCTACAAGAGACAAGGAACTCGTTGAGATAAAAGAGAGGATGGAAATTCTGGCATTACAGATGTAGCAGAATGATAAGTCAATATGGGTATACGAATGGCCCATGAAGACAAAGGTAAAATGGCCAGTTAGGGAATTGGTGGCCAAAAGAAAACAGAGGCTATTAAAAAGATGGTTGAGGCATGCTAAAAGCCTCAGGGATGAACCGATGGAAATGGTTCAAATATGTGAACCAGAGGCTGGGAGAAATCTCAGTGATGAGGATGAACTGAAATCACTGGATGATCTCATAAATTGTCAAGAGAGCAATGAAATGAGGTCACTGTGGGATCTCATAGACTATCAGGAGGACAATGAGGGAATTTTGCATTGCTAGGAGGGCAATGAGATGAGATCACTATGGGATCTCATAGACTGCCAAGAGGGCAGGATTGGAAATTTAGATCTCCAGGAGGGCAATGAGATGGGATCTGAGGATCTCATAGACTTCCAGGTGGGTAGCAGAAAAATCCCATATTGCCAGGAGGGCAAGGGAGAGCATATGAGCTTAGATCTAAGTTCATATCAGCAAGGATAGCTGACAGAGAAGGAGGATCAAAACTGTTCTTTGATCATTGGAGGAATGGAGTTATTCCTGCCATATTGCCCAATCAAGGCCAGTGTGTGTTGTAACACCCTTTCTTACAATAATGATCTGATACCAAACTGTAATGTTCCTAAACATCAAGCCCATGGTCGGCCAATATTACCACGTGGAATAACAATCTCATGCTTAGTTATATATATGACATGCATTTAAAATAGGTTAAACACATTAAACTCAGAGTAACCACAAGAATTACTACTTTTATAAATAATCAATGGCTTTCACATTAAATCATTTGCACAGTGGAATACATGAGAATATAAATACACAGACATGCAGAAAAGTAATTAAACATCATCTAGTACTTATCTTGAAATGGTGGTACTTCCACCAAACAGGTGTAGGCCTTCCATGAACCTCCCAGCCTTAGACCGCACTACTCATCAAGCTCAGCAGTGGGTCACCCCCGAGATGGGACTAAGCTCCACCCCCAAGGCAAGGAATCCTAGGCTAGGCTAAGGTTATAGGGAAAACACACAGTCACAAGGAAGGAATTCTCTCCCAGGAACCACTCATACTCACTGCCCACAGACTTGCCTTCCCCGCATGCCTGTTCCACCCCAGTAGTATACACCTTCTCTATCACCCAGATAGTCCTTCAGCTATTAACCTCCCTTGCCTTGGGTTTCAAAAAAAAACCAGACCGAAAGTCTCTGAGCTCCATGGTAGCTACAAGGTTCCTTCCAGTAGTTCTCTCCTTCCTCTGCACACTCTCTCACCTAGAGAGATTCCCTCACAGGCCAAGCAACCTATTCATCCAAATTCAACCACCTCTCTCACCTAGAGAGAGTGTTTAATGAATGGCCAACAAGCCACATAGGGTCAAACACTACACGTCCACCATAGACAACAAGAATCCAGAGACGAACACCCCAGGTCAGCAACAGCCAGGTGCAACCGTATAACCAGGCTTAGCAAGAACGGGACACTTCCATTTTCTCAATATGGCAACACAGGATAGACTCATGCTCTGGTTCTCAGGGATGCATGACAAGTTGTCCATGCAGGGGTTGACTCAAACTCGATGGTTCAGAACAGAAGGGGGTGTACCATCTTTTCAGAAGAAACATAAGCTTTCCTCGAAAACGACAGAGGCTTTTCCCATGATTTTAGAATTGCACGAGGATCTCTTATAGAGGTCAGATGGGATTCCCCTTCAAACGGTCGATGGTGGAATGAGAAAATATCCCCCATCATGGCTTATCTTAGCCATTTTATTTGCATGCACCTAGGTTGACACTTGTTACCCATGAAACTGCATGCGTTCCATCAGCATGCATCCCCTTTGCACATGTTTTCCCCTTTCCAAGAACTTAGGATAAAAACATATAATTCACATGTATTTTGGAATAATATTAAAATATTATTGCCAAGGACTTAAGCCCCCAGGCTTAACAATTAGCCCCTCTTCCCACCTTCTAGCCCCTAATCCCTTGCCCACTCTATGGAAGCTTAGTCCCCCATCACTCATTCATCGTGGTCAGTCTACACACGACGATGTGTATGTTCATTATTAATAATGTGCATAGTTACATGTACAAAATCAGGCTCTTGTCCTTCAACACTTAGGCTCTCTAGCCTAACAATCACATAATCCCACTAGCTTATATAAACACGGCTCACCAGCCTATAAAACATATTTTTAATTCATTTCATAAACAAGATTTACAATAGGGCTCAGCCTTAGGGACATTACATGTGCCTTGCAGAAAGAGCGGCAGCCAAAGAAAGATAGTCGGTTATGATTGATAGAAAGTTGGAGTAGACACTGATGTTTGCCCAAGCAGAAGAAGGAAATGAGCATTCCAAGGAATGGCTCAAATTTTTCAGCAAGGGAGCTGAAATGACCGTAGCACTGAAGCTTGCAGCAGGAGAAAAGGAAGAGGAAGCAAACAACATAGATTTTGTTGAGTTGTATCAAGAGTTTGAAGCCCTGGAGAGAAGGGTGAAGGTGCAGGGAATGCACATCCAATAGATCAGGTTGGAAGCAGATGAAGGGAAATTCTGGGCTGAGGAGGAGCTGGAAGAAGCTAGAGATACACCAGCAAGAGAAATGGCAGAAGTAGCACTGTCAAAAGAAGGAGTTGAACAACAATTCAGTGGTGATACTGCAGAGCTGAAATTTGTAGCCGAGTGGTGAGTTAAGGCCACAAGAGATGGAGAAGATGACATGGGAGATGATGATGATCTATCCATTTGCAAAACGAAATTGTAGCAGAGGAGACTACATAAACAGAGCCAACCACTAGAGAAGTTGGACGAGATGATAGAGGATATCCAGAAGCTGATGTTGAATCCAGCATAAGAGACTGCTAGTAGAGAAAGGTTGAGCAGAAGGGAGATAGCAGTAGCAACAACAGAGTAATGGAAGCAACAACAGCAGCACAAAGATGGAGCAGAGGAATAGCTCCAAAGAGTTGTTTGGGATCCAAGTGGATTTCAATAGCTAGGGTGGAGAGCTCATGAGAAAGAGCTCATGAATTTTTTTTAGCAGAGGAGTATGATGTAGGAGCATTGCTCCAACCAGCCAGCCAACTCAACGCACATTCAAGGAATAGAGGCACCATTCCTCTCACATTTTAATTTGATTTCAATGTAATTAATGTTTGTAAGGCTGTCGAGCCACACATCCATGCCTTTGAGTAGGTCGTAGACAAAAGATAGCCTTTAATGGTTGTAAGGCTGGATCTAGCTTCGATCTAGACTAGACAACTCATTCAATGTAAAGTTATTGTAATTGAATAGGGTAGGTAGCTTGGAGGGAAGAGCTCGAAAATCCCTCTCATGTAAAAAGATCTTTTTTGATCTTGTTTAGGGAGTAGCGAGGAAGAGTATAGAGGAGAGAGGGAGGTGAGACTCTGTAAAAGTCTGAGCTCAAGAACACATTGTAAAAAGAGGCATTTCATATTAATATAAACAACAGTTTTTCCTGCATATTATTCTATCATTGTATGGATGTCTTTATGGGTGTTCATTATATGTTGTAGATGTGTGTTACTATGCATTTGTAGGGACATATAGGTTCTGCTATCTGTTGGGTTCTTTGATTTCAGGTTTGGGGATCTTTAGGCTTCATGCCAAGAGGGTGTGACAGAACATTGCTAGTTCTGAAAGCTAGTGCATAGAGTGCACGTCCAATTCTGTGAAATTTGGACAAAGACACGCCAGGAGGATGCACCAGCCAAAGTATTAAACTCAGGGAGAAACCTCAAGGTTACTAAATACCTCGGAGGTAAGACTGTGTAGATGAGAGCACAACATAAGACATAATCACTGCAGGATTCTGGGAGAGCTCTGCCAAGCAGGCATTGGGTAGATGCATGGGTTGCATTGAGGAGAAGAACTCTAGTTCGAGTTCAGAAGGAGATAGAATCACTAAGGATTCTATAGAGCTCTACTAAGAGGGCATTGAGCATAGGCATAGGGTGTAGAGGAGAACTTCATTATGGGTTCAAGGATAAATCAGAATCACTGAGGATTCTGGAAGCTCTGCCAGGAAGGCATTGAGCAGGTGCTAGAGTGCACAACAAAACTCTGGTTTGAGTTCATTAAGGGAAACATAATCATTGTGGGATTCTGTGAGGAGAGACTCTACCAGGAGGGCATTGAGTTGGTGTGCAGAGAGAGCACAGGAAAGAATTCTTTTGAGTCCTAGAATAGAGAAGAATCCAAGAGAGGATCTTCACAGGGTTGCTAAACACCCTGCAGACTCAGCAAGGAGTTGCTTGAGCAAGAGACTGCCAAGAGGGCATCAGATTCTCCATCTAAGGGAGAAGGAAAAAAAGGGTGAAGTCCCTTAGAGGTTTGAGTAGCAGACAAGCTTAGGACAGATAGCACCTTCATGCGTGCATAGAATGTGCAAGGAGTTGAGGAGTTGGGAATCCTTTCACGGGTTTAGAGCAAGCAAAGTCTAGGAGGGACAGAGACCTGCAAGGATCACAAAGGCTGAAGAATCCTACGAGGATTCAAAGAGTGAACAAGCTCAGGAGGGAGAGTGATTTCATGCACAGGACATAGCCGAGAGGTTGCAAAGGTTGAAATAAGACCCTTTGGAAGGTTTGAGTTCAAGGAAGATCAGGAAGGAAAGTGTCTTAAGAACGCAGGTGAGAGCCAAGGATACAGGCTTCGCAAGAGGAAGCAAAGGCTAAGGACTTTGATAATTGGAAATATTCCAAGGAGAAGGAAGAAATGGAAGCTTAGGAGGGAGCATAGTTTCCATTGATTCAGGCACGGGAGAAGATCTGGACTATTGGAATTTCACGTCCAGGGAGCAACAGAGAAGCACACACAGGAGGAATGGATATGGGTCATCAGATCTGGGCGCGGATAGCCATCGGGTCTGGAGAAGCTGCACGAGGTATAACCATCGTATGTCGAAGAGAGGACTTGATGAAAGTCCTAAAAGTCTTAATTCGGTATCTCGGAGTTTGGGAGGTATAGAGGGAAAGAATTGGAGCTCTTGACCCACGAAATCCTGAAAGGATCGAGAGCGTCCATTCAAAGGACACGTGTCATGAGATCCTCACATTTTGGGGATTTGGACATTGAAGAGTTGAAAGAAAAGGAGTATTTCGACATTGCAACTTGCGAAGTCCTGAAACGATTAGGACCGTCCAAGTAGGAGGACACATGGCAGTGATCAAGGAATTAGGGAAAATCCCCGAAAGGACTATTTCGGTACTTTGGGTATTGGGAACTGGAAGGAGCATAGGTCTTGCAACAAGGGTCACAAAATCTCGAAACACAATAACCCGAAAGTGCTAAAGGAATAGTGTCGGACCACAAAAGAGAGCGACGGGTTTTTCATCATACCAGGTATCGGGATTTCGGGAATCCTGGAGACTAAGAGTCGGGACTCACGAAGTGAAAGTTCCGAAGAAGACTACTGTCATATGAAAAGTGGCCACATGGACCAAAGATTGGCCAGGGGCTAATCGTCCCAGGTAAAGATGTTTCGACAGATCGACATTTCGGGTGTCAGGAGATTGAAGAGTCAAGGGCTCTCGATATCAAGACTCAAGGGGTCCTGAAATCCGAAATTACATTTCGAAAAAAGACAACGGTCGTGCACAGAGACCGGGAGCAGGTGAGCTTGAACCTGGTGTATGTTATGCACAAGTGGAGGTTCAGGAAAAGGACCTATGGATAGAATTTAAGGTCCCAATAGGGATCCAGAAGAGCCATTTCGGCTCATAGGTAAATTAGTGAACGATCCTTAGACTGGGAGGTCGTGCAGAACCTGCTAAGGTAGGGGGTGTTGCACCACAACCACTGTTCTAATTGGCACTACACGAGAAAACCTTGTCTCCCTGGAAGCTAATATACCATCTCTAGCATGATCCTAATCTACTTGTTCTTTAATTTCCAACCTTGTAATTTGTTTGAATAGAACGAGATGAAACCCTGAGTAGAATTGGTTGAGACACTTTTCAATGTGCTTCTTCCAACAAATATCACTTGTATGTTCAATGAAATTGAGGTCCCTTGGTAAAGAGGAGAAAACATGTATCAAATCATCTTTTGTGATAAAAAGATACTCTAAATCACTAAGGTTGATGAACCAATCCCAGTCCTTACTTTGTCTTAGAATAATTTCCACAGCTTGCAGAGTATAAGCAACCATAGGAACTATTCATTTCTATTTGTAATCACCCTATGGAAGTGAAGGTTTTTTCTTCCTTTGTTCTCAGTCAACCAATATTTTTCAAGGGACTACTTATTCCCAAACAATCAACAATCCAATTTTGGGCCAAAAGTCTTAATAGAACAAAAAATTGAGAATCGCACCGCAAATATAATGGTTATAAAATATGATAAATATACTACCAGACCATAGTCATGAATTTTGTAATGAAAACAATCTGTTAATACACATGCATCCCACCAAGGTAAGCTTCTTATTTTTGACTGATTAACTCTCTGTAGGATTGTAATTTCCATCTTGGAGAGGCACGGTATTAGAAACATTTCCTGGACGAAAAATGCCACTCATAGAATGCAGTTCTTTCAACATTAGAAGAGCCACTTGATATAAGAAACTTGACAATACACTTGTGAACTGAAGCGATTGGTCACTTGACATCTGGACTAGAGCTACTTTCACCAATAACCTTGTTGACCCCCATCTATAACAACAATTCTGAGAACCTTCCATACATGGACCATTATTGTTAACTATGGAACAATGCACTTTGAGACCTCCAATACCCAGTATTACAAAGAAAATGGAAACACCAAAACAATGGAAAGATATTATTGGATTCTTTTATAATAGTTGGTCCTATCCATTACTGAATGAATTTTGGAATTTCCCATGTGTGCTCATCAAGTATGCAATTCCATCCATGATAATGATCATTGTTTTCACAACCAAAAACATAAGGAGGACATATGAAAACCTAAATTTTTGGACCTGTCGTTGGGAATTAAATAGATGACAAATATTGACTCTTGGGGCCTCTTCGATGTGCTTTGGTGCTCCTCTATAACCTTGAATTCCAATTAATATCATAAAAAATATCCTTCTCAGGTCACAAATATGTACACCATGACCTAAAATCCAACGCATTTGGAATAAAACAAGATACTTGACATTTGGCAACTCAAGTGCATAAATATATTCCACATGTAGTGCATACAAGAATCATATAGATTTAACATGTTGTACACTTATAACATATGATGGCAATGGCACTCCTCATGGTGATGATAACCAATGATGATTTTAAGGATGGAAATTTATTTTAAAATGTAGAATCCTTGGAGAATCTTATTAATCCTTCATATGATAACTATAAAATGTTGACGATATTTTTATAAAAATATTCAAATTTATAAGGATTTTCACACTCCAAAGTTTTGTTGTGACAGTCCAAATTGGTTTTGTGTGCATCCAACCAGCCCATTCCAATCAACAGTTCATAGGATCCTAAAGGAAGTATGTTTAGGTTTGCATGGGTGGGCAACCCACTTATAACAAATTGGCATGCTGGTATGACCTGTGTTACTTTTCTTTTGGTTCCAGTGGCTATTTGTACCAAACATGATTTAACATGTTTAAATTGTTGCAATTTACATTTCTCAACAGTTTGAGGGGCAACATAACTCAAATTAGAACCAAGGTCAATTAAAATGGAAACAGGATGGTTGGCAATCGTACCTTCCATCTCCACCACTGAAGCTTGTTGGTCAATGTGTCTATTTTCCAAGGCTGCATAAATTTGTGGCATGATCCTAGTCACATCATTGATTGTAGTAGCCTCTTGTATGTTGTATATCCTCCCATTGTTCTATTGCATATGCGGCTAGTCCCTCAGTAGATGTTCCTCTCCACAACCCTAACATTTTAAGGGTTCTCTCTTTGTGTTATCAGCCTTACTTGGAACTTCTCCGAAGGGTTTATTTCCACTCTGGGATGGAAAATTTTGTTGATACACACTTCTGGTAGGAAGGCTCATCCTATAGCTCTTCCCATGGTTCTTAAATCTCGAGGATTTAAACCCCTTCTTCTTGAATCCCTAATTTTTTTCCTCTTCCAGTCTTCATGGGGTTCTGTCTTATTCTTCAATTGCTCATAGAAATAGATTTCTTTTAGAATAGTATCTTCTAAGGTCTTTGGATCATCAAACTCAATAATATCCTGGTAGGAATAAGGTAATCCACTAATAAATTGTTGCATATTTACCTTTTCAGCCTCTATCTAGAGGAATTTGTTGATATACTCATCTATGATGAGTTGTCCCAGCTTACATTCATAGAAATCCTTGGTCTTCCCATCAAAGTACTTTTCTGACAGATACTTATTCTTGAATTACTTCTCAAATTGTTTCCATGACAAGTCCTTCTCATGGATTCCTTTCACATTCCTAAGGTCTTCCCACCAAATGGAATCTTTCCCATTCAGGTTGAAAATGGATATCCGAGCCTTTATGTTATCAAAGTAGTCATGAACTTTGAAGTACTTTTTCAGGCCGAGTATCCAAAATTTTTCTTCTTCCCCCTTATTAATCTCTCCATCAAAGGTGGGTGGTTTGGCTTTCTTGGATTGTTCAGGGTCACGACTCTTGGAATGTTTCCTCTTCTTTCCTATCACCAGAGAATGGGAACTAATTTTTCCACTAGAAGATTCTTGGAGTTGTTAGTGTCCTCAGAGAGACATTCGGGTGAGTGTCCCTTGACTCCATGTTGGGCCTTCCTTGAGGTGTTTCTCCTGATGTAGCCACTTTTTGGACCATTCTTTTATATCTCAGGTGGACTTGGAGTTTTCTTAGTATGGTTCTTGTCCATATGACTAGCAGTTGTACCATGTTGTAGTTGTAATTGTTTATCTGATAGAATTTGTAGTATGACTGCATTAATTTCAGTCTTCTTTTCCTTCTCCTTTATCATCCCTTCATTGTCATCCTTATAACTGTGTAATTCTTCCATGAGGCTTCTTATAGTTTCATCCAAATCTAGAGGGCTTTCCACCACCCTCCTTTCATCAGATTCTTCCTCTCTATTGTGGGAGTTCTCCCCCAACTCATGGTGTGTCACCATTCCTTACGTTGTAGTTTTCCCACTGTTCACTGACTGCTTGAGTGTTGATAAAACATTTTTTGTTAGTTACTAATCTACCAATTCATGAACAACACATATCATTGCAAAGTGAAGTCAACTTATTTATTTGGAAACATTAGCAACATATAGTATAGACTTCCAAAACATGTATCAACAGTAGAAGGTTTTGTTCCTCTCTTTAGTAGAGGTTCAAACATGTTTCTTATAAAAGAGGGGTAAGGTAGGGTGTTACCCTGTAAATTTATTTAATCATATTTTTATGTGACTCATGCATGAGCCCAAGCATGCCAAGTGTTGTTTCTATTCTCTAATACCAATTTGTAACACACCCGACCCCTAAATACCCTTTTTAGGGATGGGGCATCAAATTTTTGTTTTTCCTAACTATCTCCAATCCTAATTCAAGGCTCTCCATTGGATACTTCTTACCATGAGATTTCTAACGGTCACCACCACACTAAAATATGAGCTTTGGTCTGCAAGTTATCGCCTCCCGAAGTTACCCATACATTATTGGTTGGAGTCTTCGATGTTTGGCATTGAACGCTCATTTTTCTTAGTCCCCGAAGTCCTGAAATATCACCATGTAGCCTTGGCCCTTCAGCGATCAGTGTTAAACATTTTACATTGAACTTCCATTTTTCAACGTTCGACATTTGACAATCGCCATCCGACTTCCTACATTTTCGGTGATCCGAATTATTTTTTGGCACAAAATGAGAGAAGAGATATAATAAAGAAATGCACAAAGATATCATGAATATCCAATAATATAACAAAAATGTATCAGATATGCAACCATAAACACAGAGATACAGTAATACATGATTTCTATTAATGAAAGAAATGTACAGAGACTGTAAAAATACAGAGTGAAAGACTCACTAGAATGGTGGCAGCTTATCTCTGAGAAGAGATGTGATGGCTACTCGCATTCGCAAGAAAATGATTGTTACAATGAGGGTCCAAAGGCCTTTTTAACATAAGTAAAATTCAAAACCCTAACCCCAGAAGATGAAAATCCAACAGTGTTCTCGACCCCTTTTGTGGTAGTTTGGTGTATCAACTTCCCAAGGGCGTAACTTTGGCATACGATCTTCGTTTGGGGCGCACGATAGATCGTTAGAAAGATCTATCTAAGGAATACAATAGTTGATAGAAAATATCATGATGATATTTTCCAACCAGACCATGCCCAAAAAACTTCATTTAGGGCCTCAAAACGGCTCCAGAAGTTCACGACCCGAAAAGCAACTAAAAATAGTAAATTACCAAAATTGCCAGAAATTTTTTTTGAGCCAGTTGGAAAAGGTCGATGGCCATTGATATCCACCTAGATCAATCCTCCAGCCTTAGGAAGCAATGGTATCCATTGCGTTGAGTGATCGGGGGAGAGGTAAAAGCATTTGTTGAATCTGCATCTTGATGAGTTGCTTTCCTTGTTGGAGAAGTTCCATTTCTTAGCTTGTTAAAGGTTGTCACGAACCTGTTGAGGTTGAGTCTTTTCAACAAGTTGAGTTACATGAGAGGACTGTGTGCGGAAGGAATTTTTGCTCTTTTCTGCAACCTTTTTGACATTTAAATGTGTTGAACCTGCACAAAATAGATCTATCTAGAAAATACTACACACATTTGCAGAGAGAAATTAAGAAAGAAGAAGCAAGATAGAAAGAATGGAAGAATTTGCATTAACTGTATTCCACACTCAAAGAGTGAATAATTTACAATAGATATAGGATACATGAGTAAATAATGAGCCATAGTGGTGGTCTAGATTGATCTTGATACACACCAGCAGTTACAAGAGTAAATTGCCACCTAGTCTAGTCTCTCAGGCAGTTACAAGAGTAAACTGCCACCTAGTCTAGTCTCTTAGGCAGTTACGGGAGTGAACTGCCACCTAGCTGAGTTAACTAGTCAACTAGTCTTCAGTTAACTGACTGAACAAAGAGTAGTGAGTCGGTGATGATCCCAATGTTGCATGGTGACAAAACCAATGCAACATCTAAACTCAACTCAACTAGTCAAACTAAAGTGTCAATTGAAAGAGAATATTCTCCAAGTGGAATATTCTCCCGTAAAATATAGGAGACTGGATAATGACTAATTATGACTAATAAACAAGGAATAACCTTAGGAAAAATAAATCCTAGGTGTGTGTGAAGTAACTCCAACACCCCTCCTGAACATCACTATGGTGAAAATAAAGAATGGGTCCCAGCTACGAGGCCCTGTTAGGTACCCAAATACAAAAGATACACTGAACTAAACTAGGAAAGAGGGAAAACCTCATGGGAACAAAACCCCCAATCAAATTACAATACATAAAATAAAAAATGAGAAGGAACAAAAGGCAGTTGCTAAGCAACCATGTCCTTCACTCCAAGAAGACCTCGCAACTGTGCAAGTTTGTGCTCTTTGAAGATTTTGTTCAAGATGTAGATGTCTGTATGGATCTGATGAAGTATATGCATCATTTATATTTCCACACATATCCACTTTATCTTCTTGTAATGAATAATATCCAAATAAATTTTGGATGAAATTTTAAAAACTGTACAGTTGTTTCCGGAAAAATGTTGAAATTTTGTTGATTTTGAAACGATCATAACTTCAGTTCCTAGACTCTGTTTTAGATGATGTTTTTTTTTAAATTGGATATTTTCTAGAGAGGAATTCAAATATCCAATTTTTTCCTACAAATTTTTCTTAGAAAATATCAAAATGGCGTCTGATGTGCGTGACTCCCTTTTTGACTCCTGAGATGCATGCATGGTGCATGCAAAAGTGTCTGGATGTGACCCCTGAGATGCATGCCATATATATTCCACATGAATTTCAGAAAATAAATCTGAAATGAAGTAGACATCATCTTCAATTATTGGAATACTATTTTTTGCAAAAACGTTTGTAGAAGACTCTTCATAATAAGAGGCTTGATCTTTTGATGGCTTCTCTTTTGGCTCTATCTGTTTGACCTACTGCATGAAATATTCACAATATTATTTATTCCCAAATATAACCTCCAATCTATTCCATAATTCATTTGGATTTAATCCTTGTGATTCTTCATATACTTGATGGAAAAGTTCAAGAGAAATAGACATGCCGATACTTCCTATGGCCATATCTTGTCTATTGAGAAAGTCATTTTTCTCATCGACAGAATCATGCTCTACTTCCATTTCCATATTTATTTGGTACAAGCCTCTGCATCTAATATGAAGAATATTTTTTGGCTTCCATTCCAAATAGTTATGAGGCGTGAGAAGTATTTTTGGTGAATAATCCATCTTTTTTTTGTCTTCAATCTTTTGTACCTGTAAAAAATAATTTGGTGTATCTTTTGATTAGCAATCTGTCGGCTCCGATACCATGTAAATGTTTTGAACCTACATACAATAGATCTATCTAGAAACTACTACACACATTTGCAAAGAGAAATTAAGAAAGAAGAAGAAGGAGAGAAAGAATGGAAGAATTCTCATTAACGGTATTCCACACTCAAAGAGTGAATAATTTACAATAGATATAGGATACATGAGTAACTAATGAGCCATAGTGGTGGTCTAAATTGATCTGGACACACACCAGCAGTTACAAGAGTAAACTACCACCTAGTCTAGTCTCTCATGCAGTTACGAGAGTAAACTTCCACCTAGTCTAGTCTCTCAGGCAGTTACGGGAGTGAACTGCCACCTAGTTGAGTTAACTAGTCAACTAGTATTCAGTTAACTGACTGAAAAAAGAGAAGTGAGTTGGTGATGATCCCAATGTTGCATGTTGACAAAACCAATGCAGCATCTAAACTCAACTCAACTAGTCAAACTGAAGTGTCAATTCAAAAAGAATATTCTCCAGGTGGAATATTCTCCCCTAAAATATAAGAGACTGGATAACGGCTAATTATGACTAATAAACAAGGAATAAAATTAGGAAAAATAAATCCTAGGTGTGTGTGAAGTAACTCCAACAGCCCCCCTGAACATCACTATGGTGAAAATAAAGAATGGGTCCTAGCTATGAGGCCATGTTAGGTACCCAAATACAAAAGATACATTGATCTAAATGAAGAAAGAGAGAAAACCTCATGGGAACAAAACACCCCCTCAAATTACAATGAATAAAATAAAAAATAAGAAGGAACAAAAGGCAGTTGCTAAGCAACCATGTCCTTCACTCCAAGAAGACCTCGCAACTATGCAAGTTTGTTCTCTTTGAAGATTTTGTTGAAGATGTAGATGTCTGCATGGATCTGATGAAGTATATGCATAATTGATATTTCCACACATATCCACTTTATCTTCTTGTAATGAATAATATCCAAATAAAATTTGGATGAAATTTTGAAAACCGTACAGTCGTTTCTGGAAAAATGCTGAAATTTTGTTGATTTTCAAACGATCATAACTTTAGTTCCCGGACTCCGTTTTAGACGATGATTTTTTTGAAATTAGATATTTTCCAGAGAGAAATTCAAATATCCAATTTGTTTCTACAAATGTTTCTCAGAAAATATCAGAATGGTGTATGATATGCGCGGATACCTTTTTGACTCTTGAGATGCATGCATGGTGCATGCAAAAGTGTTTACATGTAACCCTTGAGATGCATGCAATATATATTCCACATGAATTTCAGAAAATAAATCCGAAATGAAGTAGACATCATCTTCAATTATTGGAATACTAATTTCTACAAAAAACCTTTGTAGAAGACTCTTCATAATAAGAGGCTTGATCTTTTGATGGCTTCTCTTTTGGCTCTATCTGTTCGACCTCCTGCATGAAATACTTAGAATATTATTTATTCCCAAATATAACCTCCAATATAGTCCATAATTCATTTGGATTTAATCCTTCTAATTCTTCATATACTTGATGGAAAAGTTTAGGAGAAACATACATGCCGATACTTCTTATGGACATATCTTGTCTATTGATAAAGTCATTTTTCTCATCGACAGAATCAGGGTCTACTTCCATTGCAATAGTTATTTAGTACAAGCCTCTGCATCTAATATGAAGAATAATTTTTGGCTTCCACTCCAAACAGTTATGAGGCCTGAGAAGTATTTACGGTGAATAATCCATCTTTTTGTTGTCTTCAATCTTTTGTACCTACAAAAAATAATTTGGTGTAGCTTTTGCTTAGCAATCCGTTGGCTCTGATACCATGTAAATGTTTTGAACCTACACAGAATAGATCTATCTAGAAAATACTACACACATTTGCAGAGAGAAATTAAGAAAGAAGAAGAAGGAGAGAAAGAATGGAAGAATTCTCATTAACGGTATTCCACAGTCAAAGAGTGAATAATTTACAATAGATATAGGATACATGAGTAACTAATGAGCCATAGTGGTGGTATAGATTGATCTGGACACACACCAGCAGTTACAAGAGTAAATTGCCACCTAGTCTAGTCTCTCATGCAGTTATGAGAGTAAATTGCCACCTAGTCTAGTCTCTCAGGCAGTTACGGGAGTGAACTGCCACCTAGTTGAGTTAACTAGTCAACTAGTCTTCAGTTAACTAATTGAACAAAGAGTAGTGAGTTGGTGATGATCCCAATGTTGCATGGTGACAAAACCAATGCCACATCTAAACTCAACTCAACTAGTCAAACTGAAGAATCAATTGAAAGAGAATATTCTCCAGGTGGAATATTCTCCCCTAAAATATAGGAGACTGGATAATGACTAATTATGATGAATAAAAAAGGAATAACCATAGGAAAAATAAATCCTGGGTGTGTGTAAAGTAACTCCAACATGACATGCTTCTATTGGATAGAAGGTGCTTGGGGTGAGGTTGTAGTGGTTGCAGTGTCCTTTTGTTCTCTTTTTGAATGGATTGTGAATAAGCTGAATTTTGTAGTATCAAATACTACCTTGCAGCACTGTTTAGGTGGAACAATAGTTGGAACTACCTCTAGTATTCTATAGATATGACCCCCCAGATAAACAATGACACTGTGGGGTAGAGACTCATAAACAACATGGTGTCTCCACATATATGGCTGGCCCAAGAGAACATCACACAAATCCAATGGGGAAACATCAAATAATACCTCATCCTTGAAAGGTTGGATGTCGTATGACAATCGTCACTATTGGCTGACATGAAGATCTCGTCCCTAACGAAGCCACCCGAAGTTGTATGGTTGTGGGTGTGGTGTTGTCGATGATCCCAACTGTTTGATGACCTCTTCTGAGATGAGGTTCTTCTGGCTTCCGCTATCAACAATAAAATGCAGCGGGGTCCCCTTCACCCACATCTATGAATGAAAAAGGCACTCCCCCTCTTCAGGATCTGTTGGTTCTTCTAGTAAAATTGTTGTGGTCGCAACAATAGCAGTGGGCTCTGCGTTGATGATCTATCTTTTACCAGTATTTTCAAAATTAGATTATGAATCAAGGTTCAACTCCTTGTCTTTGATCTCGGCCACCAATGACTATTTTGAGCGACATTCTTCATTGTTGTGTCAGGGGATTTTGTGGAAATCACACCATTTTTTGGTGTCCCTCTTTGTCTTCCCATGACCCTTCTTTTCCTGTGGCTTGGACTGGTTTTCGTGAGACTGTTTGTTAGGGTCATCGTTGTCATACTTTGGTTGTTGCAGATCTTCAGAACTAAACTCCCATTTGTTCTGGTGCTTAAATCTCTGCTCGATTTTAACAGTATATCGAAATTAACCTGTACCTTCAAATATGGGAATATCAAAATTAACCTGTACCTTGAAAGGAGAGGTGCTTCCAAAGTGGTTGTTTGATGAAGATGCAGTTGTTGCTATCGGCGGGCATTGAAGGATGTGGGAAAAAATATCCATCATTTTGTCCCTCTGTCGCATGAGAGCTTGCTCAAGCAACAAATTGATAGGATCGTTTTCTTCGTCATTTTTCTTTTCTTCCACCATGGAGGGTTTCTTGGGCATGTGAGAGAGATTTTCTTCAAGAGAGACAAGATCGAGACCCAACTTTCTATACTCGGACCTCGTCGAGGACATGCACTGAAAAATGATCAAGAGCAAACACTCTGATACCACTGATCCGGATGATTTTTTGGCATGAAAATAGAGCAGAGATATAATAAATAAATGCATAGAGATATCAGGGATATCCAATAATATAACATAAATGTATCATAGATGCAACCATAAACACAAAGATACAATAATACCTGATTTCTATTAATGAAAGAAATGTACAAAGACTATAAAAATACAGAGTGAAAGACTCTCTAGAATGGTGGCAACTTATCTCTGAGAAGAGATGTGACAGCTACTCGCATTCACAAGAAGATGATTGTTACTATGAGGCTCCAAAGGCCTTTTTAACATAAGTAAAATCCAAAACCCTAACCCCAGAAGATGAAAAGCCAACAGTTTTGTGAACCCCGTTTTGGGTAGTTTGGTGTATCAATTTCCTAGGGGCGTAACTTTGGCATACGATTTTCATTTCGGGCGCACGATAGATCGTTAGAAAGATATATCCAAGGAATACAAATGATGATATTTTTTGGTCGATCCATTCCGAAAAAACGTCGTTTAGGGCCTCAAAATGGCTTAGGAAGTTCACGACTCGAAAAACTGCTAAAAATAGTAAATTACCAAATTTCTAGAAAAATGTTTTGATCTAGTTGGAAAGGATGGATGGCCACCGATATCCACCTAGATCATTCGATGCTTCGACAATCGACGATCATCGTTGAACATTCGACAATCTGCATCTAGGTGTTTTGGCAATCGATGATCCTCTTTAAATGTTCGGTGTTCGACGATCAGGGATCGATGTTGAACATGCCTTTATTATACTACGCCCAAATATTTCAAACTCTCGAAGTTATCCAAACTCATAGAGTCCTGGACATGTCAGCAACCACGTTGGCCAGGAGAGAATGAACGAGAAGCTGACACGTGGCGAGGGCCAGGGGTGACATGTGCCCTCATCATGGGGTGACATGTGTCATGCTCTAACATGCATAAGGGGTCTATGAATCCTCCATATTCGTGTGACATGTGGCACGTGTAATGTGGGTCCACGTCACCTTGAATGATGTTAGGATGCCATGTCATCTTGGACTAATAGCTGCCTAGCCCTTTGATCTCATGGTCAGTAATAATCCATGTAATCCTCGGATCAATGGCCTACATTACTTCATGGTTTCAGACTTCGCAACTCCTCACATCGCAAATCCCCTGAAGATCCAAGTCTCTAGACTCTTGGATCTAGCACCATGTGTCCTCTACCTATCAATGGTCCATATTACTTCATCGTTTGTGACTTCAGGAGTTTTCACACCTAGAAAACCCTTTGCGAAGCTCCTATGGAGTACTAAGTCTCTGGACTATGGGATCTCTTGTCATGTACCCTCTCATCCAACAACTCTATTTTGATGGACAACATTTTACAGAGGGACAAGTAGGGGCCATGTGTCGCTCCACGACACGTTCCTGGTTGGTTGAGCAGTAGAGGGTGGGTTCCTTAGATCGACGGTTGGGAGGGTTCCCAAAGGATCCGAGGATCGACGATCCACGTCACTTCATAAGTTCGACATTTAGTTGTTTGGCATGTATCTTCCATCTTCTTCTCCCGACCATGCTTGATCTATCACCACGTGTACCTAGCATTCACAATGAGGATTTACTCTAGCTCACAGAGCTCCGGGGAAACTCGCGCGTCCCTATACCACCGAATACCCGAACTTCCAGATAGCCATGGATCTGTGGACACACGCCCCTCTATTATCAACAGTCCAGATCAACTTCACGACTCCAGCATTTGGGACTTCCGAAGCTAGACCACTCATATTCTCTCGAAGTGAAATCTTCACTGAAGTGCTTAACGTTACCCTTCCTAAGTACGATCTAACAATTGAGATGGATCTCCACCAGATTCATAGATCTATGACCCTCATTAATTCACAATTCCAACCTTCGGTTGTTTTCAAGGATTTTTGAATCATAAGTTCTGAAATCCTGAAGCCAAAAGGGCTAGCTCCTTTCAAACTAGTGCGGGGTTCCTAGACCCTGGTCATATGGGTCCTTTGGAAATTATTGGGGCTAAGCACTAATCCTTTTAGCAACAAATGGGTTAAGGACATGGGCATGAGCCCTCATTCATATGGGTGGACACTCTGAAGGAAATGTTCTTTTCCCACATAGTTGAACTTGACATTCCCACTAAGGTAAACTCAAAATATCGGGAGGACTTAGACATTTTAGTTAATCCGACCTCGACTCTCCTGTAGATTCACATTCCATAACTCTCTAGTAACTAAACTGAGGTAAATCGAAGACTAAGTAAATACAACTGTTTACAGAAGAAAATGAGCATTTCTAATAACTAAACAAACATTGCAAGACTTAAACATAAACACAGAAATTCAATCATCGCTTCCAATGTATTACATAGAGTATGAAAATACTTATCATAACTGGAAAATGTGAAGCAACTACTGAAAGGGGTGCATGTTTCCTCCCAACCATACGCACAACCACTCTTGACAGATTTACCATTGGCCACCCCCGAGATAGACCATGATGCTCTAAGAGAGATTGTTTCTCCTTGCTCCACAATAGTCAGGGATGGAGATTACTCTTCTTCTCCCACAGGAAATTGGCAACTGATTTTCTCTACTCCAAGCAAGGAGGTCTATGCGAATACTTCCTCAGTCACTCGTCAGCCTCGTTTATCAACTTGTAGCGAAACCCATCTCATGGCTTCTTACAACCAAAACGAGCTTGCTTCTCAGCTTTTCTGTCAACTCCAGAGTCGAAAAACATGCTTCTCTTCTCGAGATTTTTCTTTCTACTATGCTTCCTTGCAGGTTTTTCTATGTTCCCCGAACTACCTCCTTTCTTTCCTTCCTCGGCAAGGTTGCATGGGTCTGAATCCCCAATTCATGGTCAATCCTGGAAGCCTTACAAATGGGTACCCTAACACATCTCCTCATTAACTCTTGAGGATGGCCTTCCAACCACCATCCTGATTGGTAATTCATTTATGGGTTAGAGGATTATTGAGAAATTGCACCCAGTAGGTACTAGTTTGGTGAGGGTCATCTCAACCATTCTTGGTTTCCCTCACCATCTCTCTCATAGCATCCATGGTCTATCTTGGGAAAATCCCTCCTTTCAACAATTGTGCAACACATATCCAATTTCTATTAATAAGGTTCATCAAATCAAACATTCACACATATTTAGTCTACCATAGTCTCTTGGTCAGTTATAGTTATGTTTACAAACTGGGGGAAACATGGGTATTACATGTTACAACATAGACCATAGGGATTCCCCTCTAGGCTAGGGTAGCCTAGTTTCTCCTTAATCTAAAGTGTGGGGAAAGGATACTGAGGTGACAATGGGTAGATTTCCTATTGTACCTCTAGGCTCTCCTGTTGAGGTTAGGAATTTTCCTTATAGGGTAGAGTCTGAGTAGTCACAACATCCTATAATACTCAAGCATTATATCCCTATAATTAGGAATATGAGATAACTAACCTTGAGCATTAACAATTGAAGAAATAATGGTAATCTAATGATGTAGTTAGTGAAAGGTGTGAGGGATCTCTAGTGTTTCTTAAATATTGTATTTAAGATCTTAATGACCTAAGACGTGCATCAATTTCAAATATTTCATTTCATGGTTTTAGGTCATGGTTTGGTATATCTTCATTTAGTGATGGAGGGTTTGGGTTTTGTTCAGGTGCTTGCTCCATGTGGTTTGTATGATACATTTAAAGAGGGGAAAATATATTTTTATTTGTTTTCATAATTTAAAAAAATTATGAAATAGAAAAAGAAGAAGGTTTAGCAAACCTACTTGAAACCAATCAAATACAAAGTTGACAGTGGAAGTCAAACACTCTTACAATGCCTCCTCAAATCGCTCAATAACTTACAAAACATGTTGAACATTTAGATAACAATGGAACCAGACACATGTTATTTTCCATTTAAACAACATAAAAATATGCACATACTTAGATACTTAGAAGCATAAATAAAAACACTAAAGACTTTGAAGTTTACATAGACAAATGTTCAAAAGCCTAACAAATGAAACACATAATCAATAAAACATAGACAAGATGTTTTTCTTTCATCTAGCTCGCTCAATAATCTTTTAAACTTCAAAAATTATTAAAATCACATTACAACCTCGAAGGGCTTTTAGTTTCTCTAAATACGCAA
>ML790421.1:225052-238158 GCA_009831015.1 Picea engelmannii
TTTTCTGGAACTACTTAAGTATGTTCCATTCATCAAAGATGAGGCTGTTAAAATTCAGAGGTATCTAAGTGGACTGCCACCTTCCATTGGTGACAAGATTCAATACGATGATCCTAAGACCATGGAAGAAACCATAAGAAGGGAGAAATTCCTATACGAACAGCATAGAGAAAATCCTACCTTTCAGAAGGCTTGGGATGATCAGAAGAGGTTTAAGAAAGAACAGAGACAGAAGGGAAGCAAGCCTTTCTTTTTTAGAAATAGTCCTTGGGGATAGTCATCTTTTAAAGAGCCCAGGAAAGTTGAAGGGAGTGAACAGATGCCAAGGCCTCCACCCATGGAGTGTTGGGGCTGTAAAGGGAATCATAGGTACAAAGACTACCTCCATAGAAAAGACAAAGAAAGAACTGTCCATACAGTTCAGTAAGATGAAATAGTGGAGGATATGGGCAGTAGAATGACGAGGATCTACGCAGCCTTGGACAATAAGCAAGCAGAATTTCAATCGCACATGATTGAAGTGGAAGGTATGATCAACAACCGACCACTTGCTATTTTAATTGATTCAGGGACTAGCCATATTTATGTAGATCCTAGAGTAGTGGAAAGTTTGCGTCTAACAAGAAGCGAACATGAGGAGTCTTGGTTAGTACAGTTAGCCACAGGGACCAAGAGGAAGGTCACTGAATTGGTTAAGTCATGTTCAGTGGACATGAAAGAAATGAGCACTAAGGCTAAATTGAACATTCTACCTTTAGGCTCATATGATTGCTTAATTGGGATGGACTGGTTGGACCAGCACCATGCCCTTCTAGATTGTCGTAACAAGAGATTCACATGTCTGGACGAAGAGGGAAATCAGGTAACAATCCAAGGAATTCCCAAAGCCATGGCTGTTAGAGAAATCTCAGCCATGCAGCTGAAGAAATGTTATCGGAAAGGCTGTCAATTATTTGCAGCTTGGATGGAAGAAGTATTCCAAAATGTGGTCTTGAATCTGGAAGACCATAGGGTACTCAAAGAGTTTGAGGACGTGTTTCAGGAGGTGCCTGGACTACCTCCAAAGAGGGACATCGATTTTTCTATAAATCTGATGCCTGGAGAAGCCCCAGTTTCGAAGGCTCCTTATAGGAAGAGTACGCCAGAGCTGAAAGAGTTGCAATTGCAGCTCGAAGAGCTATTAAAGAAAGGCTACATTCATCCCAGTGTGTCACCGTGGGGAGCCCCGGTCCTATTTGTGAAGAAGAAAGATCGGACGTTGAGGCTGTGCATTGACTTTCGACAGTTGAATAAGGTCACTGTCAAGAACAAGTATCCTCTGTCGAGGATTGATGATCTTTTCGATCAATTGAAGGAGGAAAAAATATTTTCAAAAATATATCTTCGATTAGGATATCACCAAGTGAGAATAAAGGATGAAGACATCAGCAAGACCGCCTTTAGAACAAGGTATGGTCATTATGAGTTCACAGTGGTGTCGTTTGGGTTGTCCAATGCGCCTGTTGTTTTCATGTGCTTAATGAATGGAGTGTTCAGAAATTATCTGGACAATTTTGTCGTAGTCTTCTTGGATGATATCTTCGTGTATTCCAAGACAGAGGAAGAACATGAACAACACCTAAGAATGGTGCTACAGGTGTTGAGAGAACACCAGCTGTACGCAAAACTGAGTAAGTGCTCCTTTTACCAAGGGCAGATCCATAACTTGGGGCATATAATATCTAAAGAAGGGATCATTGTGGATCATGAAAAGGTACATGCCATTCAAGAATGGCTAGCACCAAGGAATGTGACAGAAGTTAGATCTTTTATGGGTCTGGCAGGCTACTATAGGAGGTTTATAGATGGATTCTCAAGGATAGCCCATTCTATCACTTCCTTGCAAAGGAAGGGAAAGAAGTTACAGTGGAATGAAGAATGTGATAGCAGTTTCCATCAATTGAAGCAGCTGCTAACTAGTGCTCCAATCCTAAAGATTGCATATCCAAGCAAGGATTACGTTGTGTGCACAGATGCGTGTAAGGAGGGGCTGGGAGGAGTTCTCAGCCAAGAGGGATTCGTGATTTGTTATGAGTCCCGAAAGTTGAAAGAACATGAGAAGAATTATGCCACTTATGATTTAGAGTTGGCAGCAATCATCCATGCCTTGAGGAAATGGAGACATTACCTCATGGGCAAGAGATTCAAGTTGAGAACCGACCATAACGGTCTGAAGTATTTATTTGATCAGTCGACCTTAAACGCCAGGCAAATTAGATGGCTAGAATTTCTGTGTGAATACGAATTTGATATCAAGCATATCAAAGGGAAAGAAAATAAGGTGGATGATGCACTTAGCAGAAAAGTGCACAAATTACATGCTACAACCATTAGCATGTACCAAACTGAGATGAAAGACAAAATTTTGGAAGCTGCAAATGACGATTTGCAGTACAAAAATCTTGTAGCAAAGCTACAACATTGTGAGAGACCACAGACCAAGGAAAGTTGCACCTTGGGAATTGATGGTTTACTTCTGCATAAGAACAGAGTATATGTACCCAATGTCTGAGAATTGAAGCTGGCAATTCTAAAAGAGATGCGTAACGTGACTTATGTTGGACATCCTGGATATCAAAAGACTGTGGCAACAGTCAAAAGCCATTATTTTTGGTCGGGTTTGAAGAAATAAATTACTAAATACATCGCCAGATGTATGGAGTGCCAAAAGGTTAAGGCTGAGCATAGACACCCAACAGGGTTGTTGCAGCCTTTACCTATTCCTGAGTGGAAATGGGATGTGGTAACAATGGATTTTATCATAGGATTGCCCAGAACAAGCAAGCAGCATGATTCAATCATGGTGGTGGTGGACAAGCTTACTAAATCTGCCCATTTTATTCCACTAAAAACCACCCATAGAGCAGCAGATGTTGTTGATATATTTTTAAAAGAAGTTGCACGCTTGCATGTAATTCCTAAGACAATTGTGTCTGATAGGGACCCGAAATTCACTTCGAATTTATGGAAAGGACTATTCAAAGGATTCAGAACGAATCTGAACTTTAGTACAGTGTATCATCCTGAGTTTGATGGACAGACAGAGAAAGTAAATAGAGTAATAGAAGACATGCTGAGAATGTATGTGATGGATAAACCATCAAGGTGGGAAGACTACCTGCATTTGGTAGAATTCACCTACAATAATGGGTATCATACATCTCTGAAGATGAGCCCATTCGAAACACTTTATGGAAGAAAGTGCAACACTCCAGTGAGTTGGGATAATCCAACTGACAGAGTAGTAGTTGGACCAGAACTACTCAAAGAGATGGAATATCAAATGATAAAAATCAAACAGAATCTAAAAGCTGCCCAGGACAGGAAGAAAAGTTACACTGATAGTAACAGAACCCATAGAGAATTCAAAGTGGGTGACCATGTTTTCCTGAAAGTGAAAACTAACAAGAGTTCCCTGAAGCTGGGAAGTTGCGCCAAGTTGGCAGCAAGATTTTGTGGTTCATTTGAGATCCTGGAAAGGATTGGGTCGGTTGCATACATGCTTGCATTACCTGCATCTATGAATGTACATAATGTGTTTCATGTTTCACTGCTTAATAAATATGTGCCTGATGCTAATCATGTTATCGATTGGACTATGATTCAGGTGGAACCAAAAGGTGTCCTACAAGTACATCCTGTACGCATATTGGACAGGAAAATCAAACAGCTCCGGAATCGAGCTATAGAGCTGGTAAAGGTCCAGTGGACCTGGTACGGTCCTGAAGATGCAACATGGGAGCATGAAGAAGTAATGCGGGCAGAGTGCCTGCATCTTTTTGAAAATTTTGAAAGACTTGCAGAGACAGTGTAAATTGCACTGAGGACAGTGCAAAAATAAGGGGAGGGGGATTGTAGTGTCCCCAAGGCCGAGCCCCGTTGCAAATCATGATATATAAAATGAATTGTAAACATGTTCTATAGGTTGTTGAGCTAATTTTTGTATAAGATGGTAGGATTATGTGTTTGTTATGCCGAGGAGCCTAAGTGTTGAAGGCTAGGAGCCTGCTGATGTCCTTGTATGTATGCAGATCGATTAATAAAATATAAACACCACCAAGTGCAGGCTGACCACAATGAATGAGTAAAGGGGGACTGAGCGTCCACAGAGTGGGAAAGGAACTAGGGGCTGGAAGGTGGAAAAGGGGTTGAGTGTTGAGCCTAGGGGCTTAAGCCTAGGTATAATATTTTAATGTTATTTCCCAAAGGACATGTGTATTTTATTTTATTCTAAGTTCCTGGGAAGGGAAAACATGAAAAAAGGATGCATGTTATGGGAACGCATGCATTTTTCAGGGTGACAATTGTCAACCCTAGTGCATGCAAATATAATAGTTGAGATAAACCATGGGAGGGGGATCTTCTCCATTCTACCCGACCGTCTGAGCGTGAACCAATCGGACCTCTGCAATATTACCCTCGTACAATCCCGAAACCAGATCCGTGAGACTATCCCGTGATTGTTGAACCGGTTCTTGGGAAGCCTATGTCCAATTTCCCTGTGTTTGATGTGGCATGCAATTATGGACTGCGTGAGGCTTGTTGGCCTATGAGCGACTCCCTCCAGGTGAGAGAGTGCGCAGAGGAAGGAGAGAGCTCTTAGAAGGAATCATGTAGCTGCCACAGAACCCGAAGACTTTCGGTCCGGTCTATTCCTGTAACCCAAGGTAAGGGAGTCTAGCAACCGAAGGACTATCCAGGTGACAGAGAAGGTGCACTCTCCTAGGGTGGAACATGCATGTGGGGAATGAGGGTCTATGGGCAGTGAACGTGGGAGATTTCTGGGAGAGCATTCTTCCTGATGGTTGTGTGTGACTGAATTTCCTGTAACCTCAGCCTGAGTCTAGATTCCTTGCCCTGGGCTGGAGCTCAGTCCCAGCTCGGGGGTGACCCACTGTTGAGTTGAGGAGCAGTGCGGTCTATGGCTGGGAGGTTCATGGAAGGCCTGCATTTGGTTGGTGGATTTCTCCACTGTCACAAGATAAGTGTTTAATTATATCTCTACCACATTTTATCATGATTGTGTTGGATCTGATATGATGTTTTCCACTGTGTAAATGAATTACTGTTGAAAGCCATGGATTTTCTAATTATAACAGTAACTATATGTTTATTCCGAGAATTAAAATGTATCTCCTTGTTGTTACGCATGTGATTATACAATTATGTATGTTTTATGTAAAATTCCATGTACAGATTGGTTGCCGAGAGGTTTGAAAGCCTCGGTAGTGAAAAGGGACACTACAACATTATTCCCATGAAACCCCAAACCCAACATTTTCAACGGAAGTTAAGAAATATGCACCCAAAACTTGAACCAATGGTCAAGAAAGAACTAAACAAACTCTTGAATGCTAAAATAATTTTCCCAGTAAGACATACACAGTGGGTCTCTAATCTTGTCCCTGTAAGGAAGAAGAGTGGTGAAATCTGACTATTTGTTAATTTCTGAAATCTAAACCGAGCATCTGATAAAGACAACTGCCCTGTTCCTCCCATGGAATAGATCCTCCAACAAGTATCCGGTTCTGAAATATTATCACTGCTGGATGGTTTTTCAGGGTATAACCAAGTCTTGATGTCTCCCCCAAACCAGCTCAAAACCACTTTTCGTACTCCATGGGGTACTTATGCTTATAGGAAAATGCTCTTTGGGCTCATAAATGTCGGTGCCACCTTTAAAAGAGTGATGGATATCTCTTTCCGTGGTTTAATCAATCAATCTGTAGTGGTTTATCTAGATGATGTCATTGTCTTCTCAAAGAATAAAGGAGATCATCTAGCTCATCTAAGATTTGTTCTACAATGATGTCATAAGTACATAATTTCTTTAAATCCTAAAAAATATGTCTTTGCAGTAGAATAAGGTAAGCTCCTCAATTTCATTGTATCCAATGAAGGGATGATTGTTGACCCTGAAAGGACCCAAGTCATTTCGAAACTCCCCCCCCCCCGTCTTCCAAAAAGTCCATGCAATCTTTCTTAGGTCAGATAAATTTTGTCCGAAGGTTCGTCCCCAACTTTTCAGAAATGGTTAGACCATTACAAAATTTAATAAAAGAGGATGTACAATACCATTAGGGACCTCTAGAAAGTCAAGATTTTGACTCAATAAAAAAAGGCTATAGCAGACACTCCTTCCCTAATGAGCCCTGATTTTTCGCAAGATTTCACTCTTTGCACGTTCACCTCTAATCGGTCTTATGCCGCTGTGCTAACCCAAAATAATGTTGAAAACAATGAAGTTCTGATTGCCTTTATGAGATCATCCTTTAAAGGAGCAGAACTTAATTACCCGATAGTAGATCAGCAGGCTTATGCTATTTTTAAAGCAGTAAAACACTTTCAATCTTATCTACTAAAATCTAGAACAAAAATCATTGTCCCTTACCCTGCTATCAGAAATTTGTTAGTACAAAAAGAACTGGGTAAAAAAAGGGAAAACTGGGTCAGATCCCTACAAGAATATGACATAGAAATTACCCCAGCACAAATTATTAGAGGCCAAGGTTTATGTAAATTGGTTGTTGATTCATCTATAGGACAGCATAATGAAACTGATATTTTAATTCAAGATCAGCACAATCAAAATCAAATCTGTTGTGCACAAAACCTTACTAGTCTTTGCTATGATGACATCAAGTTTTATCTAATACATGGATCAACTCCCCGTCACCTTGATCCAAAAAAGAGGAGATAACTAAGATTAAAATCTTCTTCTTTTCAGCTGGTAAACAATATTTTGTTTCGCCAAAATTTCGATGGAATACTTATGCGTTGTCTAGAAAAAGATGAAGCAGATAAAGTCTTATTGGAATTACATGTAGGGGACGCTGGTGGGAATTTCGGTGGAGACACAACTGCCCACAAAGTATTAAGAGCGGGGTATTATTGGCCTACTCTTTTAGAAGACGCCCATGCCTTATGCCGCAAGTGCATAATCTGTCAAAAGGCATCTGGACGAGTATAGAAACCGGCATTCCCACTGCAACCTGTCTTGGTAGACTTCCCTTTCCAACAATGGGGCCTCGATATTATAGGCCCAATCAACCCTACATCCTCGCAGCAACATAAATACATCATAAAAACCACAGATTATTTCACCAGATGGTCCGAGGCTGCACTATTAAAAGTAGTAAACACGAGCCAGGTAATATATTTCCTGAATTCAAATATTATCACTCATTTTGGTATTCCTAAATGCCTAGTATTTGATAATGCTTCCTATTTTTCGTCTCTCGAAATGAGTGATTTCTCTTTAGAAAAATGAATAAAATTAAAGTATCATGCCAGTTATTACCCCCAAAGCAATGGTTTGGCTGAATCAACTAATAAAAACCTGATCAAGATCATCAAGAGAACGGTCTCCGAAAACCATAAAAACTAGCATAATGCACTATTTAATGCAATCTGGGCTGATAGGGTAACTCTTAAAACTATTGTTGGTAATTCCCCCTTTTTCCTCGTTTACGGCAGGGAAGCAATTCTTCCACTGCATGTCCTTCTTCCATCTCTGCAGTTATCGCAGAAGGTGCAAGAAGAAGACTGTCCTCCCTTGGAAAGTCAGATTAATGCTTTGCTGAAGTTAGAGGAAGTAAGGGCTCAAGCAAAATGAAAATTGGATCAACATCAACTCATTGTTAAAAACTGGTTTGATTCCAATTCTACCTCAGACAAAAATTTTGAGGTAAGTGATCTTGTCCTTAAATGGGACAAACCTCATGAGGGGAAAGGAGAACATACTAAGTTTCAAAACCTATGGTTGGGACCATTTCTAATTGTTGAAAAACAAGGTCCCAGTTCTTTCCACCTACAGAATTTAGAGGGACAACCAGACACCTTTTCAGTGAATGGCCAAGCTCTCAAAAGGTACTTCACCGGATGACTCTTCGATACACCTTCTGTACATATTTTTGAATTTATTTTCTTTCCAATTTTTCTTTGTTGTTTTGTTTTTGTTTTCATTTTTTGTCCATCGGTCCTTTTGACTCAAACATGTCTGTATTACAGTCTACCTCAAACAAAGAGAAACATAATGCTTCATCTAGAAACAACTGTCAAAGGCTGTAAGAACATCGATTGATGTCCTTCTCTGAAATTGTAGGCTGGTTAAAGGTGTCATTTTGTTTGAAAGACGATCCCTTGGTTTCAATTTGCACTTGAAAGTATTCATGACTACCTTTAAAAAGTCTCTTTACATTGTCCCTGCTCTTTAAGAAAGCAACTCAATGATGTCTCCCTGTCCTTGAAAATTATTTCTATAAATGAACTATTTTTCAGATGTTGATGAAGGTTAGCTAGAAAAATTTAAAGGCCTGTGAAATATTAAGTTGTGTTAAAAACAAAATGGAATTTTCAGTGTCACCCCGCTCTGTTGAATATCTTTAAAACTATATCAGAATGTGAATAATTTCTTAGAGAGTTGTGGGAAGTGTTTGTAAACCTGTCGGGACACTGAACAGTTCTGTTGGCAGTGAGTAAATGCATGCATGATGCCAAGACAACTTCTTCAGGGTACTGAACAGGCCCGTTGGCAGCGAAGCGATGTTAGGTAAAAGAAAATTCTCAAATATAAATCTTGTTTTGGCCATAAGCATCCTTCGTTCTGATTTGAAATTTCTTGGGCAGGATACAGACGTCAGAGTGGTTTAATTGACATCCCTGTCGAGGCTATGAATGTCTGCTAGCAGCAGTGGCCCTGTCAACAATATTGGAGATATTAACTTAAACATCATGGCTTTCTTTCATGAAGTTTGTCACCATATTTCGTTCTTTTAAACGAAAGATATCTGAAACTGGGCTGTGTCTTGTTCTTTTTAAAAAAAGATTTTCAAATAACCTTGCAGATGTTCTTCGATTTGAATTTTTTTAGAATTCTCTAACCCGAACTAGTTCGTATTGCAAAGATAACTACTTCTCCCAGCATGTTTCCATTGTTGGAAGCTCAACATATTTGTTAACTTTTTATATCAATTAATTGATCTATATATCTGCCTAACTGGGGTCATCTATTTTCATTACTCTTCATAATGAAATTTTCAAAACGATAGTTGTAAGTTGTCACTTTTCCCTATTATTTGCTTTTGTCTATGCTTTGTTCATGATTGAAAGCATGAATATGAAGCATGAAAACTTGCGACTGTGTTACCATTCTGTTTTAAAATTTCATTCAAGGCAAATTGTTCATACAGTTTATTAATGAAGTTTGGTTCCTTGCCATGAAGATTTACTCTCTTTGTTTTCATCCTTTCAACACCAAGCATGCTTAGAGATTGATGGTTATATAAACGAAGGACCCCCACAATTTTATTTTTGGTATGGTTTTGTTTGATTCATGGCTATACGTTTCTTTTTTCTAAGCCTTTGATTTTCGATTTTCAACTTATCCAAACCTTGTGATAGAAGCCACGATGCGCACACTTATTTTCATTTTTAATGCTTTGGTCCTAGCGTGTACTAAATGCAAAGGTGGCAATACGATTTGTAGTCAAACATCATTCCCAAGACTGGCCTTGGGCTTTGCAAACCCTCTTCACATGCATTTCAATTAAACACCCATATTATCGTTATGAGTTTATGTTCATACACCGTTCACTGTTGGAATTTCTCGGGCTCGGGTTATGGATCTGGACTGTCTCACAAACCCTCCCTGTGCATTGTGTATGATTCATTACCCTTTCATCCATTATGTCTCCTGTTGTGAGAGTCGAATCTAATGGCATTCAAACTCTGCTCTTATATGATGATGCCAGAGAAGATCTGGAGAGAAGTGGTTGGCTTGTTTTCATTAGGAAATTTCAGGGTTTCAATTTACAAATTACCCAACAATTCATTTTCTCCTTTGATGGGTGTAGAGCTAAGGTGGGTGATGTCCAACTTGAGGTTACAGAGGGTTTCTTGAGTCAATCTACTGGACTACCTGCAAGCGGTAAAAAGTAGTTTAAAATGCAAAAGTGGAAGAATTTCCTTGGAGTCTTCTTTTTACATCTTGGAAAATAAAATGGTGTGACAAAGATATGCCCATCTCTTTACTAAAAGCTCGATGTCACGATTTTCTTCCTGTATTAAAACAGTTTTTCACATGTGACGGATGTTTCGGTCTTGCGTTTCTGTACCATTTATGTCTTCTTATGGTTTTTATGGGTTTCCCTTGAACATGTTGCATTATTTGTTGAGGATCCTTTATAAAATGGGCAAAAGGTATAGGAAGAAGTGGTCAGACTCAAGCCTCTTCCATCACAGCCTAATTAGAATCTTGCTTGTGCATCAATTAGAATTACATAGTGATAATTGGGACTCATTTTTAATGAGAAATGGTTTCTCTAATCTAAATGTTGATGAGATCGATAAACTCATGGTTGAAGAAACCCTAATCTACCCTACAATGCCCCTCTCACCTATCCAAGCCTGTGTCTCAACCTCCTATAACAAACCCTTGATTGATCCAAAGGTTATTGAACAGACCGGTGAGAAGGTTATACATCCTAATGACTGTGTTAAAAAGAAACCTACAGGGAAGGCATCTAAGAGTAATGTTGATATAAATTTTAAGAAAAAAAGAGTCGGGAGGCTAATTTCGAGGAGGCTTCATAACAAGTAGAACTATCATGCGAGTTCAATCAGTATGATCGAAGTCGATGAGAGTTCGGACTCTGAAATCGATAGGTTCCTCGCTGAAGAACACCCTCATTCATTCGAGCCACACCTTGATCGGCCCTACAACTTTGTTGACAATTTTCCCCCCTATTTGAAAAACAATCTAGAGTTTCCTGGTGTCAAGTTGGGTAATGAACTTACTATACATGTGGAAGATGCTCCGGCTCACAACCATTTTTGTTCCCATGCAACCATCGCACAATCAAAGTGTGAAGTTTGTCTATCATGGATTGATAGATTTTATACTGATATCCCTATCCTACAGTCAAGAGTTAAGGCTTTAAAGGATCGGATCGATGTCTTAACCAGTAAAAACCATAGGCTCAATTTTGTTATTCAAGGGAAAGAAAAACGTATGAAGACAACAGGAAATGTAGTATTTAAAAACGTTGAGGCTGCAACAACCATTGTAAATTCCAAGGTTGTCTGATACAGTTTGATCTCATAGTTGGAGGTATGATTCTTTATCTTAAAATAGGATTGTTTGTTGAAATTAGATTGCTTTCTTCTTTTAATAAATTAGATTTTATTTACTAAAATAACTAGCTACAAAATCACAAGATTATGTCGCCATTTATGTTAATTTGAATTATGTAAATTAATGGTTGAAAATGTATCTAAATCTTTCTATTTGCCTTTTTCTTTCAGGACATTCAGGAATCCGTGATTACAAATTGATTTGAGGCATCCTTAAGACCTTCCAGACATATCTTTGATGCATTTTGTATGAACATAAATTAACTTTTGTTGGTTTTGGAGGATTTAGTAGGATCTGGGTGGTCGCATCCCCCTTTTATTTTTTGTAATCAATATTTGATCTCAGAAAGGGAAATAGTTATTTTTTCTGAGGCCTTTATAAACCCATCATTTTTGTAATCAGAGGCATCTCGGCCTGGGGCTTATGGTGAACAAATTTTACTCAAATTTAAACATAACAAATATTTACTTTATGCTTTAGTCATCTGTGAAGGTTGTTGTGATCTATAATTTGTTTATCTTGGTAATTGGATGATTGTAGATAGATTTCGTCTTCGCAGATTATTTTGTTGTCAAGATACTTTTTCCTTCATAGTTCACAATTTTATGCTTCATTTTATGAAAAATCGAATGATCATTCAATTCATATTATGAGGTTTACCTTAAACATGTTGATTGATTAAATGCAAGTTGTAACTGTAGGATTTATCTCATGTGTTATCACTAGCAATCTATTATATCATAGTTATCATTTTGCATTCTATCGTTTTATTAATTAAATACACCAGTCCATATAGAGTTTGGTGTTTATCCCAAACAGTGTGAAGATGCACAGAAGATTTCTCTCGTGGATGGACTGGTGTACGATTTACGCAAACAATTGGATGCATACTCTTCAAAGTGATTGATAGGTTAGTCTGTTCCTTTTTTTATTTTCTTGTTTATTACAGGAATTCTTACATGTAGTATAATTTTCACTGTCTACATTTTTCTATTTAAATAGTAGTTTAATATTTAATCTTACGAATGCATATAGATTAAAAACAAACCAAAAACAAATAGTATTTTCTATTTTCTTTATCTACTTTCATTGAAAGAACTATCATACATTTGATTTTTTTTAATGAGTTCAGATTAAAACTTGTAATTTGTGCATATTGTATATATGAATTAGATAAATAGAAGTATCATATAAATATTATTGAAATAAACTGTAAATATACATTTAGATGTACATATATGTTTCAGTGATTAGTAATTAGTGAGTTATTTCATTTCTTTTATTTATTTTTCATTTATTTTAGGATTTTAGAATGGCCAATAGAGCCATTAAACCCGTCAGAGTGAGTCAATCCAAACGACTTGGGTTAATTAGACAACCCCAGACTAGATTCACTCTTTTAGTTGATGAGCAATCATTTTCGCCTCGTCAACAAATGGAGCTAGAAGGAGGGCTTGAATACTATTGATGGCATGTGGAGGTCACAAGACTCCTACCCCACCTACCCACTCACCTATAGTAACAAGAAGTTACTCTGACGACAACATTGTCCCTCAAACAGCAACCACATCAAATGATAATCCACGGATTACCGTTGAACCAATAACACCAAACCCCCCAGGGGCCAACGTACAATATATTGTTCATCAATCCCTCCTAAGGACAGACGATGCTTTGGCCCGTATCAGAAAATCAGGTCAGCCATTGAATCAACCATTAGACTTCTCGTATATTAGGGAGCATCTTGAAGGCACTGATCTTACCCTAAACCCTACGTATCTAGAACACATCCTCACTACTGCAGAAGGAGGATCTAGTATTCCACCATCACCACCCCCTTCATCTCCTTCTTTTTCAGGAGAAGAATCAGATGAAGGCAGTTCTTCATCTTAGCCTTCGATACCACCCACACCTATGGAAAATCTAAATAATC
>ML790422.1:0-14081 GCA_009831015.1 Picea engelmannii
TATAACAAAACATGAGACCATAGTGTATGATAGTGTAAATTTAAATGAGTTGTGGCACAAACATATTGGTCACTTGCACTATGGATATGTTCCTCTCTTCAAAAATATGGTGCAAGGTTTTCCATATCTCGGGATAGAGAAAATTAGTGTATCCAAATGTTTGCACTTGGTAAGCATTCTAACTCTCTCTTTCCATCTAAGGCACTAAATATCAAGAGATATTCTCAAGTTGATACACTGCGATGTACGTGGACCTATGTATTCCTCTTCATTGAAAGGTACCGTATATTATGTTTATTTCATTGATGATTCCTCTCCAAAATCTCGGTTTATTTTATGAAAATTAAGGATGAAGTATTCAATGAATTTAGTGAATGCAAAACCTTGGTTGAAAATCAAACGGAGAAGAAAATCAAGATGTTTTTTTATAATAGAGGAGAGTGTACCTCCGAGTTTGATTTTTTTTTGTAGGAAGGAAAGGATTAAGAGGGAGCTTATAATCCTAACAACCCACCATGGAATGGGGTTATTGAACATAAGAAAAATCAATCATTGAGACAAGAAAGACCATGATTCATGCAATGGACTTTCCCATGTGTCTATAGGAAAGGTCATGATTCATGGCATGGACTCGGTCATGTATCTTTGGATAGAATCATATAGCATCGTTTTCTACATCTTGAACCGATGTCAACACAAGATTCTAAAGGATGAAACATTGGAGGATATGTTTACTCATGAAAATCCATGGGGATCTCAGTTCCATGTAATTGGTTATCCAATTTGTATTCATTTTAGTGTGGAGAAATTGAGTAACTTGATCCCTAAAGTATCAAGGGGATATTTTTTGGATACAATGATACTTTCAAACGCTATTGAATCTACATTCTAGCATCGCAAAAGACACCGGTAAGAAACGAACTGAATTTTTATGAGGATGGGTGGTCCTAATGGTCACAAGAACCTCCTACAATCAGTAAAGAAGGTGAAAATATTTATTTTCAAAACCAAATATTAAATTACAAGAGAAATTAGATTGAGATCTATAAGATTCAAGATAAGGAAAAGAGACTGCAATACCTAGTTGTTTATCTAGAAATAAAAGATGGCTTACCCAAGCATTGTAGGATGCACAAGAACATGTTGGAGCATCCAATTCTACATTTCAGGTGATTCAACCACCTAAGAATTCTCCTACTTATGTTCTATCAATCACTTATATTCTTTAGGTAGAGCTTCCAACTTTGAGGAGGATGCTACAAAGCAATTATGTCATCATGTCATGACAAAGGAATACAACTCTATCCTCAATAATGATGTTTGGAAGATAGTTCCAAGACCCGCTAGGAAATCAATGGCTATTATGTATGGTTGTACAATATCAATCATGCATGGGAGAATTTAAAAGCACAAAATTAGGTGTGTTTCTAGAGGATTCTCTAAAATAATGGAGATTATTATCATGAGAATTTTGCTCGAGTTGCTAGGTGTAGTTCCCTTCCCAAGGTTAACAACCTTGAGGAGGATACTATTGTTAATTGATTTTGTCTAATATAGATTCTATTTAACTCAACAACAACCTAGGTTATGATAGTTATAACAATTTAGTTCTCTAAAATTTTGATTCTACATGCAATCAACTTAATGTAGAAGCTAAAAATAACATTCTATTTGAAATTATCAATGGTTAATTCCTAGAAATAAATGGCATTTATATTGAAATCAAACTAAGAAATTTAGCAGAATACTTTTGGGTATTTAAATAGATAACATGGAGAATAATCAAGGAAAATTACTTCTTTTCTTGGTTTCAATTTATGTGGTTGTAGTGTAGTCTAGCTCTAACTCCATATATAACTCTAACCCTGGATATAATTCTAAACTCTTTATCAACCTAACTCCAAATATAACCCTAAGGATAAATCGTCAGTTATATCGACCTAACTTCCCCAATAGACAGTCGATGGTCATCATCGCACATCTAGGGGATCATGGATAACATCATCTTTCAATGGCTCCAAGTTTTAGAGGATACATGGTGGGTAACACCTCCACCCCTCCTAATAAATTTGGGGCCAACACCATAACATCAAGCCCAAACCATATGTCCACTTGTTTTCCTTAAACCCACATCATCAAATAAATACTATAAGTAAATATTGCTTCCTATCAAAACCCCACTTACATGTGAATCATAGTAGTGTTTAAAAATATAAATTAAATCATAAGTAAAATTGATAGCATGCAAATATATTCCTAATGTCTACAACATCCAACTTGCCTCAGCACTACATCCATTTGGTGATTGCATATCCCATCAACATGTAGTTTAGCTCACTAATAGTTCACGAACACACAAATATATAACAATTTCACGCAATAGCCCATCTTACATACTAATATTCAAGCAAGAAACATATATTCATTTACACCATGCATCACATCCATATACAAACATGGCATAAAATATTGAACTTTTTATCCACATAATGGGGTTTATCATTTTTAATTACATGTTCAAATTTAGTCACATGACTATCATCATCATAAACATATAATGATAAAATCATACACTATCAATACATAAATAGGTCCAAAGGTCCACATAAAAAATGTCTTCCAATCTAGCTAAGTCCAAATAGGTAATAAGTGAATGAATCAATGAGATAAGTAGAATTATATTCTTGTTACCTACCAAAATGTGGGGCATTACATACCCACCCTTTGAGAAACTTCATCCAAAGTCATAGTCCATTAAAAAGTGCAAGGTGATCTTGACACATGGTCTTTGCATCCTCGTGGGTAATAGATTCTAGGTTGTATTTATCCCACTAGACCTTAACTTGATCCACTAGGAAATGCCTAAGCTATTAAACTCTCCATCAAATATACATGGTAGTTCCACCATATAGGTTTCCTTATCTGAAAAGTACAATTTTTTCCATTGATTGTATGAGATTCATTAGCTACATAATGGTGTAACATTAACACATGAAAAACATTATGAGTTTTATACAAGCGAGGTCACATAGTAAGAAGATAGGGGCATCATATATATATATATACCCTATCTCCAACCTAATAACTTCAATCTTTGCAATAATCATTGGCATAACTCTTCTATCAGTCATATGCTTCCTTAAACTATTGTATACTTTGAATTACATGCTCTTACATTTCCTATACCAACTTTGGTTCTACTATTTCCTCCTTGATAAAAATCATGGGTGCAACCCATGGTGAAATGCTAGGTCTAATAATTCCCTAGCCTAACAATTCCTTCAACTACATATATGGTTCATGGAGATTTAGAGTCATTATCATGTAAGGTATCTTTGATATTGACTTCATTTTAGGCTCTAACTCAATAGTAAAATCAAGCTCTCTTTCATGTAGCAACCCTAACAATTCTTTGGGAAAACATCCCTAAACTCAAATAATAGAGGGTACTAATCTAAGGAGGGTCCCTTATCTTCACTCATTGCCTCTATTGCGTACAATGGACATCCTTCCCTTAGAAAATGATTTACTTTCATCATTGAGATGAAACATGTGAATACATTTATCTTGAGACCATGGCTCTACATTGTCCTTCCTTCATCATCTAAGAAAAGCATTATTCTTCCAAAGAATTCTAGGAAAGATCAATGAAATTCTAACCAATGCATATCAATAACGAGGTCATACAACTCAAGGGTAGTGATGTACAATTTCAACTAGGTAGTATACACCAAGAGATCTACCAACCATTCTTGACATTAGGTCTTATTACCTACTTCACACAAAAATCCATTTCGACTAGTGTAAAATTGATATTCTCACAAGTTGCTAACCCACTTTTATCTAACGTGGATGGAGAAATAAAACTATTTATTGAACCAAGATCAAACAAAATCTTAAGTTTAACATTATTTAGTTTACCTAAATATTCCACCACAATGTATTGATGCTCTACTAGATGGTAATTAACTACTACATAAATACGATGGTTATGTCCTACATCCTCTATTGGGGCCTTTTTCCTCGTGGTGCATAGGGCTCAACATGGCCCTAGATAATATAGATATAAATGAGAACCTACACACTCCCAACAAGCAATGTGGGATGGATCAATATGTTGCTATGCTAAGATCTATATGGTCGGTTCCTTCCCCTAGAATCGCTTTCCCTATTAAAAGTGCCTCGAAAACATTTATGACTCTTCGATATCCCTTGTTGTTTGAGGAATTTAACTTGCTACCATCACAATACCTACTATATCACCTCTAGGTGCAACATAGTTGTCATAAGGAGGTGGCCTAAAACTATCTCCCCTAGAGGAGGTCTGAGGAGCCTTTCCTACAAATCCTAACTAGAAGGGAGTCGATGTTCTTATGCCCCCTCTTTTATCCCCCTTAGCATCACCAAGTTCTTCCACATAATGTGCATACTATATTACCTCCACTACCAAGGTCAAGTTCCACATCTAAACAAGGGATCGAATCTTATGGTTTAATTCATACACAAAGTGCTCTCAGTTGGCACTATCCATATAGGAGACATATTTCACTAGCTCCATGAACCTCATCTCATACTCGTCCACTGTTGACCTCCCTCAACTAATGCATGAAAGGTTCCAACCTGTTGATTTTTAAAATATGTTAGAAGGTACTTCTTTCAAACTATGCCCTCAAATAATTCCCAAGTAACAATATCAGTAGTGAGATGCAACTTCTTCTCTAGGCTTCCCCACCAATTCAAGGCACTATCATGGAGTTGGAAAAGGGATATATTAACCTTTGAGGTGGAGATAATAATCTTGTCATTCATGATTTAGTGTGTTCCCCCACAAGGCCCCTAGAAAACTCATTGAGCTTGATCTTCTAAAGTTCTCTAGTAATATCCTCAAGAGGAGGTCCTCGCTTCGAGTTTCTAAACCCTTAAAGGTTTACCATCTCCCATTTGTGGGTGGTTTTCTTCCATACTTACTATGTAGTTCCCTCTTAATGTCTTATTTAAGGCCTCTAAGGAGCGCAATATGAGAACCATTTATGTTGATGATGGTGGCAGTGCCAATGTCAACTATTATGGTGGTGGCATCAACCAACCTCAATTACCATGAGTCCTAACCACAATTACTATTGCATCATAACATGTAATTATTAGTTGGGGTTTATGTCATATAATCTCTAAACTTTAAGTGATTCTCAATAGCATTTCATTGAGATGCAAATCAAAGTTGTATGAGTAACAACATTATAGAGATGAAATCAAGATAGATTACATGGTAATTGACTTGGAATTATGCCCACTTTGGGGTCAAGGCCCTTTCCCAACCACGCCTTAGTGACAAGGTATCCTAGACACATACACTATGTTCTGAGGCTATGGTGAACATGTATACTATGTGCATCCTGACAGTTTTTGTTAGAAAATAATAGATGTGCTTGTTTAACCATAGAAAATATAGCAATATTGTCACCCAACCATAGGCCGAAGCCACCCCCGAGCACCTTAACATTGACAGAGAGGATAATTCTGGAAGAAAACCCTAGGTCCAAAAGCCAATCAAGTTAGCATACCACTCTCTAGAGCTAGCGTACCAAGCAGAAAGTCAAAACCATAACCAAGAGAAATTCTAAGCCTAAAACCGAAAATACTAGTTGCAGTAGCTCAAGTTGCAACTACTCTCCAGACTTGCACACTTACTGAATTTTTGCAATGCACACTAGATTTCTATAGTTGTGAGCTGTGTTTTTCAAATGAGCTCTGTCGTCCTATATTTATACTGCTCCTCCTTCACTGTCTCGGTCGACTTCTCATTCTAGAGGCTAAAAACTCAATATTAAATATTTCTTTTAGTCGACTTGTCTTCTAGGGTTATGTCCAATGATTTAGGGTTTCTTCTTGCTTCCTAGAATATTCTATTCTTGTCATGGTTACACTTGGAGATTAATTCCTCCCACAGCTACCATAATATCAACACTCCCTCCTAGTTAGGGAGGTATTGAAAGCAATGGTCTTGAGCAAAAACATACCATTCAACCGGTAGCATCATCATAGCCACACAGGTTGTCTCGTGATTAGATCACGAGCACCATCATCACTGTTAGTATCATCTGATGGCATCAATTGCATCATCTCTCGAATCCATACTCCATCTGAGTAATCAAGCATGATGTTGAATAAGTCACTCACTCCACAAAGTGATACAAGAACCATTCTTCTAATCCAGACATATGTCCTATAATAATAACTATTCCAATAGATGTTGAAAGCCATGCCATGGGATACAGGGACTATTCTTCTAATCTAGACATGCATCCTAGAAGAATAAATGTCCTGGACCATTTTCCATCTGGATAATGTATGTCCACCGACACATTGACTATCCATATAATTGATAATCATTACCAACACTACTGATAGTCTACATGGAAATCATAACAATGCCACTCAATAGAACAAAATTGTGTCTATCCATAGTAGTGCACAACTACTATCCAGTGGTACACAACCACACCAAGTAGCACATGGCTACTTAAAAAGTGACACATAGTCACAACCAGTGGAACACATCCATAATAGTAGCATACATCTATTGTCCAGAGACATACATTCTCCATAGCAATCATATCATCTGATATCAACCTGCATAAAACAATATCATGATATAAATTGAGTCATATGAGCCATTCTTCTACTCACATATGTGAGATCTAGAAGAGAATCTACCCTCAGAAGGTAAAACATCAGCCATGGGCTATCTGGACTATTCTTCTCAAGCATAGAAGAATAATTTTTCTTGATTTTTGAGCCTGGACCATTCACCTAACTAGGCCATTCCTCCAACACTAGTCAAAGTACAACCTGGAGAGAATGAATCTGCCCTAGGGAATGTATGTCCCTGATTGTTGAACCTGGACCATTCACCTAACTAGGCCATTCCTCGGGCACTAATCATAGTGCAACCTCGATGGAATGAGTATGCCCTAGGGAATGACTGTCTGGAGCATTTCCTAATGGAAATGATTGTCCTACACCAACCTCCAAAATGGGCCATTCTTCAAAACTTCTCACATTTGTGAACTTCGAAAGAATGATTGCCCGGCGACACGAACCATTCTACTTGAACACTACTCAGAGTGACTGCCAAGAAGAATGTGTTTATATTATGGTAGTTGCGGGAGGCATTAACCTCCACGTGTAACCCTGACAAGAATAGAATATTCTGGAAAGCAAGAAGAAATCATAAAGCCTTGGACATAACCCTAAAAGACAAGTCAGCTAAAGAAAATAATTAATATTGAGTCTTTAGCCTCTAGAAAGAGAAATCAGCCCAGAAAGCTAAGAAATAGCAATATAAATACAGGATTCCAGAGCTCATGTCTACACACACAGCTCGCAACTACAGAAATTCAGTAAGTGCGCAATTTTGGAGAGTAGTTGCAGCTGCAACTACTGCAACTAGTATTTTCATTTTTAGGCTTGAACTTTCTCTTGTTTATGGTTTGGAATTTTTGCTTGGTATGCTAGCTATGGAGAGTGGTATGGTACCTTGATTGGCTTTTGGATCTAGGGCTTGCTTCCAGAATTATTCTCTATGTCAAGGTTAAGGTGCTCGGGGGTGGCTTCGGCCTATGGTTGGGTGACAATATTGCTATATTGTCTATGGTTAAATGAGCACACCTATTATTTCTACCATCTTATGGGCCCACACTATCTTCGGACAGTCTAACCACTGGAAGATATATTAGGAGGATTTGCTCAGTTACAATTGCAGTTGCAGTCAAAGTTTTTGTTGCAACAACAAAACATTAACCCTTGTGTTGAGGCACCTTAAGTGAAGAGATTGACCTAATTTTTGGATAGCCTAGTGCACCCTAACCTAGTGCACCTCCTGGTATTCTCAACAAGCTAAGACGTCAAGTTTGAGTTTTGGTCAAAATCAAAGAAGTCATGATTTACTCTATGAAGTCAGAAAACAAGTTATAAGGGGCTTCTAACTTTAGATCATGGAAGACAAGGATTGACCTCATCCTTTCCAAGAATAAAGTGTTGGATATCGTGAAAGGAAAGATCGTGGAACCACAGTTTGAAGAAGGAAAAGAGAAGGAACCTCATAATGTTGCAGTTATGGAGAATTTAAAGGAAAATGACATCAGTGCCATGAGTATCATAGTGGACTCTGTAAAAGACCACTTGATACCCTACATCTCTCATCTTGACTCATCTAAGAAGATGTATGATGCCCTGACTAATATCTTCTCAGACAGAAACATTCGACAAGTAATGAATCTAAAGAATGAGCTTCGTGACATGAAAATGAATGATGATGAAAGCATGACATCATACTTTGTGAGAATATCTCAGTTAAAAGATCAACTACAAGCTATTGAAGAAATCATTTCAAGGAACCAGTAAATATAGTACTCAACAGCCTTCCCAAGACATGGGATGCATTTGCCGCAAGTTTGAACACAAGAAAGGAGTATCTCATATTTGAAGAACTTTGGACTTGTTGTGCACAAGAAGAATTAAGGATTAGCACAAAAGAGAAATCCCAAAAGAAATACGATGATCAAGCCTTCACAGCAAAATTCAAGAATTTCAGGAATAAGAGGAAGTGTTGCTTAAGGAAGGAAACAGACGAAGCATTAGTTGTCGAAGAAAGGGAACCCTCAAAGAAGGCCAAGCAAGATAAAACGGACTTCTTCTTCCAAGTCAAGGTAACAATATTCTTCAAATTTATTGTACATACCATGTTTACATAGTTTTTGTACATATCTTGCATATCTATTTCTTAGAAGATAAGATGTTCAATTGAAACAATACCTATGGAAGAATAACAAGATAAGGATTGTTATCACGATGACCACATGTCAAGCAATGCACATGAAAAGATGAAGTGTGTTGACAACCCTTGGTAACAATTCCTGTGGAAGCTATTATATAAGTAACAACTGCCAGATAAGCCGAAATCAGAATCAAAATTCAAGAGACCTAGAAGAAGTCAAAACAGAAAAAAGTCACCAATCAAGAGGAAATTAGAAAAATACTTGTGACACTTTGCAGAAGGCAATAAGGATGCAAACGGAAGCATGGACTCTCTTATATGGAGGGATCTGATTACAAAATTAAAAAAGAAGAGCATGCATTCATGCATAAAGCAAGGATTAGGAGGGAGCTAATCCTAAATGACATGATCCATTAAGGATTATGAAGTATCTTTCCATGTTCCAATTAAAAGTAGCAGCCATGATAAGTAGAACGTGTTCAGTTTGACTCTAGAAGAAGTTGTCTTCAAAAAGAAGCCTTAAAGTATCCTTGGTTGTCCATCTACATCCATGATTCTATGATGAAAGGAAGAAGTTGGAATCTTCAGGGCATATAGAAGAACCCATGGACCCAAGAGCTAACGAGAGACATAAGGAAGAACATGAAGATTCCAAGGAAGAAATAAAGAAAGAACAACCAGTTATTATGCCGAGAATCACAAGACTACCAGCTTGGTTTGAACCCACTAAGAAGCAATCAAGAAGAAGAAATGGAAGTTATGATAAATAACAGTGTATGTAAGAAAATGTGAAAAAAAATACTTATGAATGGAAGCATTGCAAGATTCATAGTTTCTTCCAGAAGGAGGGAGAAGACTAAGACAACAACATGTTCCAGTAAACCAGATATACCTAGTGTAGTATCCATGGATTGGATTTTACATATAAAAGACCATTCTTCCCAATAAAGCAAGTGAGAAAGATGCTTCTACCAAAAAGAGACCCATGTATGCAGATATAAGAAGACCTTGTATGGATTCAAACAACTTGATGCAGAGTATCTCATATACAGCAGAAGTGTGGTGAAAAATTTCTATGACAGAGATAGTGTATCAGAATAGTTACTCAGAAGTATGGGATGATGGATTGCTAATCCATGGCAAACTCTCATGATGACAAAAGAAGTACTACTTGGATATATTTCAGTTTGAGCCTTGCCACAATGTCATGAGCTAGCAGGAAACAAAAGTGTTGAATTCGACCATGATATATTGTAATGATCAGAGTTATATGAAGCCTTCAAAGAAAACTAGTGTTTTGTGACATACCGGAGTACATTGAGATCAAGAATTATAATCTCTGTGATGAAGTCCAGAAAAGAGAATTGATTCTCCAATATATCTCCACAGATGAGCAGATAGTAGATATTTTGGTAAAGCCTTTGTCCAAGATGAAAATTGTGCGTACTCAAGAAACAAGATAGGGCTCATGGAGACAAATTCCTTATTGAAAAAGGAAGATACTACTCCCAGGTTGGGAGGGAGCACTGATATGTTATTGATTTATGAACGGTCATTTTTCAGTTTGAAAATTGGTCCAGGATGAGCAGTTCCTTTCCAGTTCGGAAAGTGGTTTGATATTTCTGATGTACAGGCATTTTCCAGTTTGGAAAATGGTCCAGATCGGACAATCATTTTCGTAATGAAAATGGTCTGATAGATTGTTGATGTACCATAGACAGTGATTCCCCTTGTGTCCAGTGTGGGGTAATGGTCTAGGACAATCATTCTTCTTGGAAGTCACTCTAAGTAGTGGTCAAGTAGAATGGTCTGCCTCGTCGGGAAGTCATCTTTCGAAGTTCACAGTTGTGAGCAGTTTCGAAGAATGGTTTGTTTTGGAGGTCTGTGCAGGACATTCATTTCCATTAGGAAATGGTCTGCACAGTCATTCTTTAGGGTAAACTCATTCTATCCAGATTGCACTATGATTAGTGCCGGAGGAATGGCCCAATTAGGTGAATGGTCCAGGTTCAGCAATCATGGGCAAGCATTCCCTAGGGAAGACTCATTCTCTCCAGGTTGCACTATGATTAGTGCTGGAGGAATGGCCCAATTAGGTGAATGGTCCAGGCTCAGAAATCAGGGAGAGATATTCTTCTATGCTTGAGAAGAATAGTTCAGATAGTCCATGGCTGATGTTTTACCTCTTGAGGGCATATGCTCTTCCAGATCTCACATATGTGAGTGGAAGAATGGCCCAGATGACTCACTTTGTATCATGATATTGTTATGTAAGTTGATATCAGATGATATGATTACTATGAAGATTGTATGCCTATGGACAGTATTTGTATGCCATTGTGGCGGATGTGTTCCACTGGTTGTGACTATGTGTCACTGGTTAAATAGTCGTGTGCTACTTGGTGTGGTTGTGTACCACTGGATAGTAGTTGTGTACTACTATGGATAGACACAGTTGTGTTTTATTGAATGGCATTGTTCTAATTTCCATGAAGACTATCAGTAGTGTTGGAAATTGTTACCAGCTAGATGGATAGTTAGTGTGTTGGTGGATAGATATTCTCCAGGCGGAAAATGGTCCAGGACAGTTATTCTTCTAGGATGTATGTCCAGATTAGAAGAATAGTCCTTGTAGCCCATGGTGTGGCTTCCAGTATCTGTTGGAACAGTTATTTATCTAGGACATATGTTTGGATTAGAAGAATATTTCTTGTATCACTCTGTGAAGTGAGTGACTTATTCAGCATCATGCATGATTACTTAGATGGAGTATGGATTCGAGAGATGATGCAGTTGATGTTATTAGATGATACTAATAGTGATTATGGTGCTTGTGATTTGATCATAAGATATCTTGTGTGGCTATGATGATGCTACCAATTGAATGATACGTTTGTGCTCAAGAACAGTGTTTTCAATACCTCCCTAGCTAGGAGGGAGTGTTGATATTATGTTAGTTGCAGGAGGTATTAACCTCCACGTGTAACCCTGACAAGAATAGAATATTCCATAAAGCAAGAAGAAACCCTAAAGCCTTGGACATAACCCTAGAAGACAAGTCGGCTAAAGAAAATAATTAATGTTGAGTCTTTAGCCTCAAGAAAGAAAAGTCGGCCCATAAAGATAAGAAAGAGCAGTATAAATATAGGATGCCAGAGCTCATTCAGTAAGTGTGCAAGTTTGGAGAGTAGTTGCAGTTGCAGCTATTGCAACTAGTATTTTCAGTTTTAGGCTTGGACTTTCTCTTGTTTATGGTTTGGACTTTTTTCTTGGTATGCTAGCTCTAGAGAGTGGTATGCTACCTTGATTGGCTTTTGGATCTAGGGCTTGCTTCTGGAATTATTTTCTTTGTCAAGGTTTAGGTTCTCGGAGGTGGATTCGGCCTATGGTTAGGTGACAATATTGTTATATTGTCTATGATTAAATGAGCACACCTATTATTTCTAACAGAATGATTGTCCTAGACCATTCCCCCACACTGGCCACAAGGGCAATCGTTGTCTATGGTACATGAGAAATCTATTGAACCATTTTCATTACGAAAATGAATGTCTGATCTGGACCATTTTTCGAAATGGAAAATGTTTATCCATCAGAAATCTCAAACCACTTTCCGAACTGGAAAGGAACTGCTCATCCTGGACCATTTTTCGAACTGAAAAATGATTGTCCATAAATCAATAACACATCAGTGCTCCCTCCCAACCTAGGAGTAATCTCTTCCCTTTTGTTTTTTTTAATAAGGAAGTCGTATCCAGGAGCCCCAGCTTGTTTCTTAAGTACGCAAACTTTTTCATCTTGGGCAGAGGCTTTACCAAAATATCTGTTATTTTATCATCTATGAAGATATATTGGAGAACCACTTCTCTTTTATGGAATTCATCACGGGGAATGTAATGCTTGATCTCAATGTACTTATGTCTGTCATGGAACATTAGTTTTATCTGAAGGCTTCATATAGCTCTAATCATTACAATATATCATGGTCGAATTCAGCACTTTTGTTTCTTGCTAGCTCATAACATCGTGGCAAGGCTCAAACTGAAACATATCCAAGTAGCACTTATTCTGTCATCGAGAGAGTTTTCCATGGATTAGCAATCCATCATCCCAGACTTCTGAGTAACTATTTTGATACACTATCTCTGTCATAGAAAGTTTTCACCACGCTTTTGTTATATATGAGATGCTTTGCATCAAGTTGTTTGAATCCATACAAGGTCTTATTATATCTACATACATGGGTCTCTTTCTGGCATAATCTTCTTTCTCACTTGATTTATTGGGAAGAACAGTCTTTTACATTTAAATTCCAATCCATGGATACTACACGAGGTATATCTAGAACAAGTTGTTGCCGTAGTCTTCTCCCTCCTTCTGGAAGAACCTATGAATCTTGCAATGCTTCCATTCATAAGTCTTTTTCACATTGTTATTTATCATAACTTCCATTTCTTTTGCTCGATTGCTTCTTAGTGAGTTCAAGCCAAGCTGGTATTCTTGGGTTTCTCGGTATAATAACTGGTTGTTCTGGCTTTTCTTTCTTTCTTGGAATCTTCATGTTCTTCCTCATGTCTCTCTTTAGCTCTTGGGTCCATGGGTATTTTATAGATTTCATGCCCCGAAGATTCCAACTTCTTCCTTTCATCATAGGATCATGGATGTAGATGAACAACCAGGATACTTTAAGGCTTCTTTTCGAAGAAGACTTTTTCTAGATTCAAACTGAACGTGTGTTGTTTTTCAAGGATGTTACTTTCAATGGGAACATGGATAGATAATTCATAATCCTCAATGGATCGTATTATTTAGGATTAGCTCCCTCCTAATCCTTTCATCATGCATGAATGCATGCTCTTCTTTTGGAATTTTGTAATCATCTCCCTCCATCTAAGATAGTCCACACTTTCGTCTGCATTCTTATTTCCTTCTGCAAGGTGTCACAAGTCTTTTTCTAATTTCCTCTTGGTTGTTGACTTCTTTCTGTTTTGAATTCTTTTGGGTCTCTTCAGGTTTGATTCTGATTTTGGCTTATCTGTAAGTTGTTACTTATATAATAGCTTCCAGAAGAATTGTTACCAAAGATTTTCAACATACTTCATATTTTCATGTGTATTGCTTGACTTGTAGTCATCGTAATAGCAATCCTTATCCTTTTATTCTTCCATAGGTATTATTTCCCTTGAACATATTTTCTTCTAAGAAATAGATATACATGATATGTACAGGAACTATGTAAACATGGTATATACAAGAGCTTTGAAGAATATTGTTACCTTGACTTAGAAGAAGAAGTTTGTTTTAT
>ML790422.1:28280-45053 GCA_009831015.1 Picea engelmannii
GATGAGGTCAATCCTTGTCTTCCACGCTCTGAAGTTAGAGGCTCCATCTAACTTGTTCTCTGACTTCATAGAATAAGTCATGGCTTCTTTGACTTGGTCAAACCCTAGATTTGACCACAAACTCAAAATTGACGACTTAGCTTGCTAAGAGTACCAGGAGATGCGCTAGGCTAGGGGGCACTGATCTGTCTAGAGATTAGGTCAATCTCTTCACTTAAGGTGTCTCAACAAGAGGATTAGGGTTTCTGCAACTGCACCTGTGAGTAACCCTAGCAGCAGTGCTTTGGTGACTGCTCCTGCTAGAAACCCTAGCGACAGTTCTTCAACAAGCTTAATCTAGCTATGTTTCCTTCCAGCGGTTAGACTGAATGAAGGAGGTGTGGGCCCATAACCTGTTAGAATATAATGGATGTGCTCATTTTACCATTGACAATATCTCTATTGTCACCCAACCATAGGCCGAAGCCACCCTCCGAGCACCTTAACCTTGGAAGAGAATCACTCCGGAAGCAAACCCTAGGCTAGATAGCCAAACAAAGGGTAGCGCACCTTTCCCCAAGGATAGCGCACCAACAAGAGCTGATCAAATAGTCCAAACCCTAACCAAGAGATAGTCCAAGCCAAACGTGATCTGCTAGCTGCAATGGCAGCTCTCCTCAAACCTACGCACAAGACTGGGCACTGCAGTGCGCACAAGTTGTTGCTTTGCAATTCTGAGACTGCCTGCCAGAATGAGAACTGGTCTCCTGTATTTATACTAATTATGGCTAACTGCCTGGGCCGACTTCTCATTCTGGGTATCTGTCTGTTCAGTATATATTATTATTTCTGACCAACTTCTTCTCTTGGGGGCTAATAACCTAATATAAATTATCTTCTTGAGCCGACAAGTCTTCTAGGGTTATTAGCCAACTCATTGGGGTTTCTTCTTGCTTCCCGAAGTATTCTATCCTCGTCAGGTTTACATGTGGAGGTAAATACCTCCCGCAGCTACCATAATATCAACAATAACAACTTTGTACTCTAAAATTGTGTTGCTCCTTGCAATCAACTAGTTGTAAAACATAACAAGAACAATTTATTTGCAGCTATCAATGGTTAGTTCCCATAAATAAATAATATTTAATTTGAAATTTAACTAAGAACTTTTGCAGCATACCTATTGAGATTTAAACAACGAACATGTTAAAAAAACAGAGAAAATACCTATTTACTATGTTTGAATCTATGTGGTTTTAGTGGCATCCAATAGGTAGAAACACACTGCCAAAAGTCTTCCTTCTACATTTGCCCTGAGTGGAACAATTTTCCACCCTACCAACATCTTATCCCTTTAGTTTCCTAGCCCTTTAATTTTACAAGAAACCACTTTAGTTTCCTAACCCTATGTGCCTACAACTCCAAAAACATCAATGCACACTAGTTTTCTTCCCAAAAAATTCAAGCTCAATAAATTTCCCAAATTCTCAAGAAAAGATTGAACTTCCAACCCTCCCTCAACACTTCCTCCTCCCCCCTATTTATCACTCCTGATGCACTTCCTCCCAAGCCTCCTCATCTATTGTCATCATTAAACTAACCACCTTACACTTGAGGTCCTAGGTAATAAATTGCAAAGGTAAGAAAATTCTTCAATCGCATGTTGAACAATTAATACATTCGACCTTTACACTAAAACTTATAACAACCAACCATGCTCCAAACCAACCAAGCAACAAATATCTTGTTTTTAAATATTTTAAATGCGCACAATATTATTTCCATAACATCAATCAATTAAGCAATTAATAAACCTAATTAGTAGTGAACTCTTACATAACGATATAGTGTAGGTGCCACTGGTATGGTTACATCACTAGTGTAGACATACTTTGTGCATGTATTGATAAAAGTGAGTGACCAATGCGTCTAATGCACAATTCTCTTATGTCCACCATCACACATGTTGGGCAAAAATAATGCATTTAATATTTTCATTTGACAAAGTCGCAATGATTCGATCTGCATGCTACCTAGATAATCACACCATATTTATCGAAATGTACTACACAAGCATTTTAAGCATGGTAAGGAATCTAATAAAAGAAGGAAAGGATGACACAACTAATTCCTATCTAGATTCCAACCAACTCATAATCACCCCCAAACCCATGTTCATCTCTACTTCCATCTGCCATCTCCCATCTCCTCTGTTGCAATATGTTGGAGCATTGACTATATCGACCTAACTTCCCCAACAGATAACCAACAGTCCTCATCACACGTTTGGGGGAGCATGACTAACATCGACCTCCCACAGATCTAGGTTTTGGAGGATATAAGATGGATAATGCCTCCACCCCTCCTAATAGAACTAGAGTCAACACTCTAACATCGAGTCCCAACCACATTGTGCACTTGTTCTTCAAGCCACGTCATTGAATAATCACTCTAGGCAAACCCTGCTTGATGTCAAAATCATACTTACCCATGAATCATATTAGTGTTTAAAAACATAAATTAAATCATTAAGTAAAACTAATAGCATGAAAATATTATCTTGATGTCTATGACATCCAGGTTACCTCGGCACTATACCCATTTAGCGATTGCATAGCCTGTTAAGCTGTAGGTTAGCTCATAACTGACATACACATATATATAACAATTTCATGCAATAACTCGTGTTGTTCAAGTGAGCAACAAATATTCATATACACCATGCATAGCATCCATATACATACATAGCATAAAATCTTGAACCAATAGCAATATACTATTACTAGATTGCCAATTGCAAATTAAATTTTTGCCACATGTTTGATAGTAGTAAATTCACAACACATGAAATCCTATTTCTAATGTCTTAAAGATGCTTGTTAATCTTTCCTTAATATTCAGGGGTCATCTGCTCGTCATTACATCAGAAGGTTAACACTATAAGACTCAACACTCTCACCAGCTACCTTAGTTTCTTTCCATGATTATACTCGATAACATAGCCACTTCCCCACAATCAACATAATTGCTATACATGAAACCATAACAAGTAACTACAATCATATTTCAGCTCCAATCTGCTGCTATGTTTAACATCTAGCGATAGCCGTTTCCTTGTAATCTGTTGCAACCGAAGTGCTAACCTAGTGGTGACTCAGTAATACTTAACCTCGGTGGTAACCAAGTACTAAATCAGTGATACTTAACCCCTTTTGGTAACCCAGAAGTAACTTGATGGCAACCTGCTAGTAACATTTTCTATACCTAACATATAATATATTAGTATCTTCAGGGAAGAGTGCAGGATTATTAGATATCTATGGCTATATGTAGTTTATAACTTCATAATAACGAGTATGCGTGTTAAACACTTATAGCATACAATCAATAAATTATAGTACCGACTATCTGATATCTTACATAAAGGAGTTGACTAATGTATTTCTAGAGCATGGAGAAAAAAGAATATCGCTCACTTTGAAATCTATGCCCTGTAGTGACTCCGGGGATAGGTCTGTCACTTTTGAGACTGCAAAATGCATCAGCCCTGTGTTTATGAGCTAACATACAGGTTAACAGGCTATGCAATCGCTAAATGGATATAGTGCCGAGGTTGTAACAGATTATTCAAAGTCTATTGTGGGTTCCCGACAATGGAAGGAAGCAATACTGTTGACATATGGATAATTAGATCGCATGGCAGGGAGCTTTAAAGTACCATCCAACTCTTGTAACAGACTATTCAAAGCCTATTGTGGATTCCCGACCGTGGAAAGAAGCAATACTGAGGACATATGGATAATTAGATCGCATGGCAGCGGGCCTTAGAGTACCATCCAACTCTTGTAACAGACTATTCAAAGCCTATTGTGGGTTCCCGACAATGGAAAGAAGCAATACTGAGGACATATGGATAATTAGATCGCATGGCAGGGGGCTTTAGAGTACCATCCAACTCTTGTAACAGACTATTCAAAGCCTATTGTGGGTTCCCGACAATGGAAGGAAGCAATACTGAGGATATGGCTAATTAGATCGCATGGCAGGGAGCTTTAGAGTACCATCCGACTTTTGTAACAGACTATTCAAGAATCAAAGCCTATTGTGGGTTCCCGACAATGGAAGGAAGCAATACTGAGGATATGGATAATTAGATCGCATGGCAGGGAGCTTTAGAGTACCATCCAACTCACAGTCCACTCTCTTTAGTGTGGGGAAGGTAAACATTTAACAAGGATTCCCACCAAATTTCATTTGAACTATCAGCGTTCGAAGTTTTGCTCAGAATAGATGCTTTTACAATTCAAGAGAGAGAGATGGATGCTGAGGTTTCTTGCACATGCTGGGAGAGGAGGCCTCATTGGCAGGCCCTTTAGGCCCTTGATGTGAGCTTATTGCATTGGAATTGATTATCTAATGCAATATAAGATGCGTTCTCTTCAAAAATGAAAAGAAAAGGTCGGCATGTTGCAGAGTACCGGTGAGACAGCAAAATTTTCTCTAGCTTTTTGAAGCTGAACATTCATCAAACAGAGATAACATTGGAAAAGGCCTATGGGTCAGATAAGCCTGATTCAAAATTGGCCAATACTAACAGCACCATAAATTGCCAATAAAGAATTTGCTTCTAGGCTCAAATCAGCATATTATTAGTTCTAAATTAATTTGTTTTTTCTAGAAAATATCATAATTACCAGAAACGGTTGTATCTGGGCGTGGAGAACGGAAATTTCCGTGCTGGACAGATACAGTCGCATTACCATCACGTACCGAGCGGATACAGTTTGGTCCATGTAACATTGACCGTATTGTACGGTATAGCCATAAACACGCCATACCATTCAAATTCAGAAAAAACACCCTTAGATCATCAAATCCTATCTATACTTTTAAATTTTCTAAAATATGTTTTTCACAAACATATTTTTATCGTATCGTATCGTATGGTAACTATTGAAAATATGATCACTTTTTCTTCCAGATTTAGGTTGATCTACCCTGTCAATTGACCTTACCTCATTTTCCTAAACTTGTACAGTTTGCTGAAAGTAACAGTGACTAAGATCTTGAAGACATTAAACCGAATCTCTGTCTCTCACACACACACATGAATTTCTTGGATTGCATCAAGTACTCTGAGAAGCGGCAACATCCAATCAACAGAACTTGTCAAGTCACAGCCTTATCAGTTGAATTTCTCAAATCCCAAAATGGAATGTTCACGTTTATAACCTCATACAATACAGAGCTCAAGTCCTAAAATGGACTTTCAGCGCAGTATGAAACAGGAAAGAGGACCGTTTAATGGCCAGAATGAAATGTTCCACCCTCCCAAGTTCTAGTCATGGTGGACCAATTCCAGATGACTACTGTTGGTTCTTATTCAAAGAATCTGCAGATGTATTATTATGTCCATGTTTTACAAGGTTTGGTTTGTTCTCTGAGCTATCATGGATCTTGTGAATCCACCATATCCAACTGTGAAGAATAGCTATCTGTCCATTATGTGTGAATCCACCATATCCAAATGCAAAGATAGTTATTTGTGAGCTATATGTGCTCAATTCATGAGAACCCAACTAAATGAAGCAACATTCAATTAAAACATAAAAAATCGTTGAAGTTAGAAAACAACATAATACAACAAATATATACACCAAAAAATATATTAAAAAAAGACGAATAAAACATAAAAGATGGAAGACAACATATTTGCTGTAAGAAAATATACATTTCACGTTATTGATATAAAACAGCAGAAATATGAACTGGAAAAAAAAACATTAAAAAAAAGTGAAGAATAAAGCAGAAGAGATGGGGGACAATATGCGATGGAAGAGAGACAAATATACAACTAATGACAACTGAGTTATGAAGGACGTGAGATGAGAATGAAATTAGAAAGAACGTGTCAAGTAAATGAGGCCCCTAAAGAAGCGGCAATGAACAGGTATATAGAACGAAGAGTAAGATGAAATGCATGAAGATCATCTACTAGAATCGATCAAGACTTAAGCCCAACATCCAACAACCAAAAAGATATATTTTGGCAGTCTTCTACACTTACTGGAACCAATGAGATATTTGCAAGACCACTGTTCATTATAACTATGCTTTCCATTTAAAGAAAAAACAGTGCACATATGAAAGATATGCTCAGAGTAGGTGCATAGTAAAAATACCGACCATTTAAGTACAAAGCGAATGACAACATTTTAAGCGTAGCATACAAGCTCAAAAATGTCATGAGACTTTCGAATTCTGGACTTCATATGTTGTGCGAGTTAAGCTCAACACAATCCAAATTTCAGATATTTAGATTTACAGTTCATGATCGACAGTAAGAATCCAATATGATGAATTGTAAATATAACTCTGGCCATGTTTGTTCTGCACAAAGAGAGCTGAACTGAGGATGACAGAAGAGAGAGAGCACGCCCAGAGTCTAATGATTTTTTATCTCCTTGCAAACTTTAGCTGTGGTGTTCCGCTCTAGCACCATTGTCATCTTGTCAGATTCCGTCATATGTCTTAACCAGTTGTCGTTAAGATGATGATTTGAATCTAGTCTGTCAACTGATGAATCAGAGGGAGTCTTTCTACGGCGTTCATTGTGGCCTGCCAGCCGTCTCCTACAACTCCTTTTTGCTTCATCAAACTCTTCTAACACATGGAATCTGTATAGAAAATGCAACCAAGAAAGTATAATAAGCTGCTGAACTCAACACACGATATCAACTTATCTAACTTTGAATGCTAGAAACAGGCATTCATACCCATCCCATGTAGAATCTTACTACCTAGAGAGCAAATATTTTTTCATCATGCAAATATTGAAGCAATGAAATCAACTTCAAAGAAGGTCCAATAAGCTAATGAACTACACACATGATACCATCATATCTAACTGTAATAGCTAGGAAAAGGCCTCCAAAGCCATCTTCCTTGAAGATTACATCATGCAATTCAAACATTTTTGTCTGTTGTAGCCTGTAGGCTTGTTTAGGTTCAGCCTGTAACAGCACCGGACTATAGGATCTTGGGAATTAATTCACCCATACTTCCATACTAGTGTCATTCCTAACCCATAAGGCCAAAGTCATTCCTGTGGCCATAAAGAACCTGTTAATGAGAACTTCCACGAGTCTTGACATTGTGGTACTGGTTCTGGTTGGCTTATAAAGGTAGCCATAAGGCAATTCTGCATAAGTCATCAGGTACTCTAAGAGCTCAAAAGGGTATTTCCATGAAAAAGGTCAGTCGCATATTCGAAGATTAGTACCATATGCGATTTCTTGTCTTTACTCATTGTGAGACCCCATTAAAGATGCATCGTATGGAGGAATGGCCCTTCAAGGAAGAGTGCCATACAACCATTTTCCGCAAATGAGACTAAGATAACAAAAGATCCCTGTGAATCACTAAACAGCTGCCTCAAAGATGAAAACAAGGAGTATTGAGATCAAAGAACTTTAAAAAGAAGATAGGGCCAGGAATCATATGCAAGATAAATTATATCATAGTTATTTATTGAATAATAATTTGTTAACTGTTGCAAAAAAGACTTCTATGTGTAGCTATGTTCACTGCACAAATACAAACTTTTAATTCAGGAATGGGATTTGACTCTGAGGAGCATGTTATTAATAATTACTATTTAATTAAATATTAATATTTATTGTCTTAAATTTAATATAATAATACATGAATATTGTATTTTTTTTCTTAAGAAAAAAATCATTATATTTGATATTTCAAGAAGTGAAATCAAAATATACATCAACTGAGTCTCTAGGCTCCTCAGCAAAACAGATCATTTACAGTCTATGACCTAGGCAGAACCTCTACTTTATTACAATGTTCCACCAAGTCTCCGGGACAGGGGAACGCGGGTGTGGGGAGATGCACAGGGGGGGACGTGTGGAAGTACCCCCAAATTTTAGGGATTTTTGGGAAATGGGGGACGGGGGGACGGGGGGACGTCACATATATAATATAAAAAATATAAAAAATAAAAATTTAAAAATAAAAATAATAATGATAATATGATAAATCTCAACAATAACAATTCAATGTTCATCTCATGCAAATTCATTAGTAAATACTAAAATACTACTAAATTAGTAAATTCAAAATTCAAATTTGTAAATGATATAAACCATTAAACATGATTCAAAATTCAATTCAAATTCAGTGATGAAATACATTGATTCATAAATCATAAATAAAAGTTGAAACATAAATAGTAAAATAATAAATATCGATACATTGATTTAAAAATTAAATTCATCATTCATCATTCTAGAATCTAATTAATTAGTACTAAGCAAAATACTTATTAATTAATTGCATTTTAAAATTTATAAAATTAGATAATGGGCATAAGTTATAAGATGGCATATGATAAATTATAAGTTATTGTGTTTTAATATTTTATTGTTTTAAATTATAAGTTATTGCCTTTAAAATTTATTATTTAATAAATTAATTGTGTTTAAAATTTTATTTTTTTATATATTTGTTTTTTAAGCCTTATTAGGCAAAAAAAAATTGGGGGGACGTCCAGGAGTCCCTCTTTTGGGGGGCACGTCCAGAAGTCCCCCTTTTCAAGGGGGGGCATCCAGGAGTCCCCCTTTTGGGGAGACTCGTCCCCCTTTTGGGGAGACTCGTCCCCCACCTTGGAGAGTCGCATCCCCCCGCGTCTCCCCAAAAAGGGGATGTGGGGAAACGTCCCCCCTAGAGTCCCCCCGTCCCAGGGACGCGACCCCCACCCTGGGGGACGCATCCCCGTGGAACACTGCTTTATTACAGTCATCCAAAACAGTCTTTGTCATTGCAAGAGACCAAAATTTTCTTCTAAATAAAACAAAAAAAGTCCCATTAACATACCAGAGATTAACCCTACAACTAGCTTACAAGTTGAAACCTTTCCAGAAAATTAAAAGATAGAAATGGAAGAACAGCAAAGTGCTCTTCTCCCCTGAACTCCTGAGATTCCAAAATAACTTCCTGCAAAGAAAGAGCATCCTTTGAGAGGAGGTCTACCTTTTTGTTGAATTCCCTATATATATGCTTGAAGGAGATAAAATCAAAAAGATTCTTTACCTGTAGAACTCTAAGCACTATGGGTCCCAGAGTCGAAATTGAGATTTGGAATTTGCCAATTGCCCAATCCATCAGCAGCTTGGAATCACCCAATACTTGCAGATTCCTGATCCCTTTATCTGCAGCTATTTTCAGCAAAATCCACAAGGCTTGAATATTGTATTTATGAGATGCATAAAAAGACATCCCCTCTTGAGATGCTTCTCTCAATATTTATCCTTCGATAAGGTAGAGTACTGTGGAAGTCCTTGGTGAATCTAGGTTGCACTTGCTTGCAGACATCTGTAAAGACTTCTAGAAATATTCTACATAAAATATTGCATCAAGTAGCTGATGGATACTTTCATTTTGAGAGGGTATTCAATTTAGAGGTTTCACCGTGCAGGGGTACTTATACCCTTAAATCTATAATGATGTCCAAATTTTACAGTCATGAATTTTCATCCAAGTTCATGCCAAAAGCCTTAAGAATCTTGAGCTACTAAGCTTCAAGATTGATGTCAGCTCCTCCTATAGGCGTGGCATAAAAGTTAAAACAAAGATGCCATTTTGAAATTTCCCACTGTTATAGACAATGTATGACACCACCAATGGCACAAAACAGAATCTCCATTTCCAACAATGATGTCCAAATTTTACAGTCATGAATTTTCATCCAAGTTCACGCCAAAAGTCTTAAGAGTCTTGGGCCACTAAGCTTCAAGATTGATGTCAGCTCCTCCTATAGACATGGCATAAAAGTTAAAACGAAGATGCCATTTTGAAATTGCCCACTGCTATAGACATTGTATGACACCACCAATGGCACAAAACAGAATCTCACATTGTACAAATACTGGATGTATCCTTTAGTCCCATTCACCTACTTTTGTGATCATTCGTTGGACATTAATACAATTATCTTATCTTATCTTATCTATCTTATCTGGTATTCTTCTACTTGGCAAGCAAATAAATTCAATTTTTGTTGGTCCTCCAAACGTCAAGCTCCAACTTAGTATTAATAACGTATCTTTTATATTCTGACAATTTTTAAATCAGTAAGCGTTAATCTTTGTGATATGTGAACATTAATATTTAAATGTTAGGGTTAGCAGTTAGGAGGTTAAACCACCATAACCCACCTAGGGTGCTATATCATGATGTAATGAGGGATGAATAACTCAAGAGTGGTAATTGTAATGTGGGCAACCTACCTTGGGCTCCCATTCATGTACTTGCTGCAACATCCTCAATATATCTGACAGTCATTTTCTCTCCACAACTAAGTATGTTATTTTGTTGTGCACACTTCCTACATGGTATCAGAAAGAATACAGTTCCAGAATCTAAGAATATTAAGAAGAGACAAAAGGTTAGTGGGTTTCTAAGGAGTGTTTGTTATGGCTCGTGTGGGACCAATCTCAAAATCCTGTATGGTCCGGCAAGAGAGAGTCTCAAAGAAAACTTGAAAAGGCAAGTGAATGTGTATTTTATTTTTTGAAAGTACAAAACTAGGAAGGAAAGAGAACAAAACATTGGTACATCCGCATGAAGAAATAACTAGAAAAAGAAAAGAAAGAAAGAACCTGACGCTATGTAGCAAGACAGCAGATGACAGTGCCATAACTGATGGATTCCAGGTAGACAGTGGGAAAAGATCATGGCAGACCTTAAGGTATTTTTTAATATCTGGCAGAGACACAGTTTCTTCAGTTATCTGCAAAATTATAAAACCCAAGAATGTTGGTATTGGCTGGAAATATCCAGGTGCACATGGACAGTCCAGAACGAAGTCAGATGTGACATTTTAAAACTATATGTTTGTTTTCATCACAAGGACATGTATAATATTTTACTTAGAAAAAATGTAACAATGTTTGAAAGTTCGGTGGATGAAAGTATATAACTGTAACATTGGTTCCAGCCACCTCAACATGTTTGGGTGTCTCCAGCCCTAGGCAGCAAGAAAATAAATTCAGATTTGTAATAGGTGAAACCAAACAGCATGAATGTACCCTAAGAAATTTATTTTTTTTAAATGTGAACAAAAGGTTGAGATTATCCCTGAGAGCAACCCTAATCTTAGGTGCAGTGGACAAGATTATTGGAGTTATAAGATAACTGAGTTGAGCCAAAAAACTCTGATCCAGTTGTGTAAACTTGGAAACCAAAGAAGTTGGTTGTAACAAAGTAGCCAAAGAAGCATGATAAGTCGGTGAGAATAACAAAAGTGATAAAAACTGGAGACATGTCACCTACCCATGGGGCTAATCTAGATAACTGGCAGGCACCACTGCTTTTTACGCAGTTGACTCAGTGGATGGGAACTAGACATATGCGGTATTTAGAACAATGGTCAAACCATAAATTGGAGGGACTTGTAAGTTAAGAAAATTTGTTAAGGAAGGTGTACAACAGTAAAAACCAGAGAGGCTTGCATAACCTTGGTGTCGTTGAGTGCAATCATAGGAGAAGGCACTCAATATCAGACCAGGGATCAGGTTTACATAAACAACTCTCATCTTAAGGGGGGTTGAAGACATCAGATTTCAAGTTCAAGGTAGGACAAACTTTTTCAATACAAACAGTTTTCAAAGTTCAATTGTAATTGAGAACATTTAGAACTCCACCTTCAGGGGGGGATGTTAAGGAGCAAACATCAAGCTCCAACTTAGTATTAATGTGTATCTTTAATATCATGAGAACTTTAAGTTAGTAGACCATTGTAACATTTAGATGATAGGGTTAGCAGTCAGGTACTTAAACCACCATAACCAACCTAGGGTACTATATAATGATGTAATGAAGGATGAATAGTTTGAAACAGTGGTAATTCAATATTGTAACACGGGTAGCCTACCTCGGGCTCCTGCTCATGTACTAATTGCAGCAACACTAATATATGACATTTATCATTCTCTCGACATTTATGTATGTATGTTTTGTTATGCACCCTAAATTTCCTACCATCTTTGGGCCTTCTTCAGATTGACAAAATTTGTCACTAGAGTCCACTAATAAAGTGAATGCCTGATTCTTTTACTTTGCCTCAAACTTTTAGAGTCTCTTCATGATCTTTTAAAACATCAATGATCTTTTAGAGTCTTTTAGGAGGAAGTGTCTTATTTCATTTGGAACTAGTATTCAATAATCTTTTCATTTTCACCAACTTTCTTATCATTCTTTCTTTCATAGAAGTACAACTTTTAGTCTTGCAGGTATGTTCTGGTTCATGGTACATACTTATCACAGAACTTATAACAACATCCGATAGGCTTAGGGGCTTGATTAGAGGACTTTGATTCAATTTGACAAGAGGAAACATATCTATTAGAAGATGCATTGTTAGCAGAACCAAATAGGCATAATCTGTGGACTCTAAAGTTTAAAGTTTAAACTCTATTATCTTCACTTTCTGTACAGCTTCCTCAACACCTGAGATTGTACATAATTGTAACTTCCTTATCTTAGACTTTAGGGTAGAACTATGTAATTATTGCACAATTTCTATTGGATATTTTGAACTTTTCTATCAAGAATCTCCCATTAATCTGTGTAATTTCAAGACTATTTGTCTGTTGCAGATAGGAAAGTTTGGTGAAGACAACTTCTTTGATATTCTGAGATCTCTTGAAAAAGTCTATAAAAGGGAACTCCTAGGATGCTTCCTTTAAACTTTATTAGTTCCACAAAATCAACCCCAAGGGAGAAATGCCAACAGAACTAGGGGCTAGGAATTTTGTCCATCACCACAGGCCCTGCCTGTTTGCACTGGTCATGACAGGCCACCCTCCCCCGTTTGACCAACCAATCAAAGCCCCACTTATTTAAAAAGGACTATAATAAATGTTTGCTACTTAATTGAAAGTCGTTTAGTTTTGTCTGCCCACCAGAGATAGCATTCTTAACTAGTGAACAAAAGGGCCCTGGGCCCTACGAAATCATAAATCCTTGTTAATTTTGAAATTAGAGACTAATAAGGTTAAACCATTTCTAAATTGGAAAAATTGCCAATTCTGTTTATTGCATTGACTACAAGTCGCACCAATTCTACATCAAAAATTATGACAATCTTTTGAAGTGGCAACAACAAAGGATAAAGCACTTTCGCATTTTTGCTAGTTTTAAAGTTGCAAAAGTTCTTCAGTGAAAAGATTTCAATTAGAAATAACTTAAGAAGCTACATATTCCAGACAATTTTTGCATGAGATTATGAGAGGATCATAGCTAGATTATAGATTGTATATGATGAATCCAAATGTATTGAACTAAGCAAGATAAAATTAAAAAATACAAATTGAAGCAAGTTTGATGCCACTGGACCTACATGTTCTAGGTCAAGGGTCGTTTGTTGTTATGCTTTGTTATAGCCTTCTCATATTTCTTATACACCCTAGGGGGCGAGTTTAGTTTAGAGGGCATTTTTGGTTTAGAACCAACCTTATTTTGGTTTTGGCTAGTGCTCATGGTGCCTGTGTTTATGGCCTGTTGTTTTTTGTATAAAATGCCTATGTACATTACTTATTCCTATTATTAGTCAAAGGAAGCATTTTATCAAAAAAAATGTAGTCCAAGTGGGTCACAGAAAGTTTTGCATCTAAATAATTTTGTCTGCAAAATGTGGACCTTGAGCACCCAGCAAGAGAACCAAGGAGTATCATAAAGAAGTTCTAATGGAGAGTTCCATGAAAGCTAAAACAGTAACACCCTGAATGAATATTATGGAACATCAAAGGGAGGGCCCCAAAAACTATTAGTGAGCTTTCCTTTAGGCAAGTTGTATTTGGAAATTGAGGATCTTTGAAATCAGTAATGGCAACTCTAGAGGAGCTAATGAAGAATATACAAAAGGAAACAATGAGGACATGAAGGTGTCCCAAAAACATTGCTAAACACATGCCTTCCTAAAGGGGACAAGAGCCCAAAAGACAAGACTAAAGTTGATACTATAGCAAAAAAGGGTAGGTAGGGGTGGCTAGCCAAGGGGGGACTCTTTTTGATCCCAAACTCTCCTGAGAGGTCTCCAAATAGCTAAAGAATCAAAGGTCAGATCATTGATCATTTTAGGAGACTCCATGGTGATTATCAAAGCCATGCTTGGGAGATCTGCTCCAGTAACAAGCAAGCTAGCTATGGTCATAGTCCGAGCCTAAAAAGAGGCAAGTTCATTAGATAAGGTCTCCTTCTTCCATGTGAGGCGTGAGCTCAACTTTGAAGCTGATACAAGGGCCAAAAAGGCCACTACCTTAGTCTTAGGTGAACATGTCCAAAATGGGGTGCAAACCACATGCATCATCCCCTAAGGTTGGTTTAATTACACGTCAATCATCATTTAATATCCACATGGCTCATCAACACACATCAACTTAGTGGTATTGAGAGGAGAGCATCGAGGACAACCCCCAACCTCTCTCGCATGCGAGCTTTCTCAGTGTATTGAATGCCTTAGCATGAAGTTGCGTTGGCACTATGGGATGATGGAATACTTGTGAATGAGAATTGGGAATAATTGTGGTAGAGAATTGTTGGTGTTAGGCCTCCGGGTACGGGAATTTGAGAGGATTGTCTGGGATCTGAGTTATTTCATGCCAATGATGAGAATTTCTATTGGGATAGCAAGGAAGACAGTTGTTTTAGCTTTAGTGTCATGGTTTGGCACCTTTGTTCTCCGATCCTCTAGCATTCTAGTTCTAGCCTAGGGAAATTGGAAGAGCCTCCGGGGCAAGCAACTTGGGTATCTGATTTTCTCCAGCCCTGTCTTTTTCCAGTTGGTTTCCAGTGGATTTTGTTCTTTGCTAGGCTTTCTTAGCAATATCAAGGGCTCAGAGCTTGGTTGGATTTCTTGGTGTCATTTCTCTTTATACATTGAAATTTGTAAGGTACTTTTGGTTAAGGGTCTCACCTCTATTAGTTCTTTGTGCACGGTGCCAATAGCCTACTCCTCTGTTTTCAAGGGACGAAGTTTATGTGCAAGTGTAATCTTTTGCCTCGGTTGGTTTGCAGGTGTACAGAGTCCAGCTATGGAGAACGGGGACGTCTTGGAATTCAGAAGGATATTGAGGAGACACGAGGCACATATTCAATCCAACGAGACATCATTGTTCTAAATAACTAAGGTGCAAAAAAATGAGCACCATTGTGTTTCTCAACATGCAACTATTATGAACTTACTAGTACACCAAAAATAGAGGCTTGATATCTTGGAGGCTAAATGTAGCATGCTACAAAATTTGGCCCTTAATCTTCGTAAGGATTCTCTCTCATCTGCATCAAACAACAAAGATCCGACTAACTCTGTTCAAGTTGAACTGAAGGAAGAAGATACAGTTCTTCGGCTAAAGGAACCAATGGACATTGAGCAGCAGCAAAGGTTGGTACATTTGGTAGTGACTTGGTTATTCGACAAAGAGACAAAAGCCAATCAAGGAAGCAAATTTAAAATTTTAAGTTATCTATTTAATTATTCTAGATTCTATCATCTAAAATTCTAAATCTGAAATTTACTATTTGCTGCGAGGGGGGAGGCACTCCCAAAGCGCGCTATGAACGGGAGTGTTCAGGAAGCGCGCTTTGCTGCGAGGGGGGAGGCACTCCCAAAGCGCGCTATGAACGGGAGTGTTCAGGAAGTGCGCTTTGCTGCGGGGGGGGGGCACTCCCAAAGCACGCTCTGAATGGGAGTGTTCAGGAAGCGCGGTTCCTAAATGCTCCCGTTCGGAAGCAATTTCAGGGAGCGCGCTCCCGTCCAAATAAGATGACTCCTTGAGCATGGAGCAAACCCCTCCCTACCAGGTGGGGGACTGATCACTCCTTGAGCAAGGAACGAACACTCCCTGCTCAAGGAGTGATCGATCCCGAGTCGCTCGCTGAGCGCTCCCCCACTTTAAAAACGCACCCCAAATCGCTCCCGCATGCGTGACGCAAATTTGGGTTTTTTTATTGTTTTTTGGAGAGAGTTGAAACTGTTATAGCGCAAGTTGTAGGTTGGGAAAATCCCAACCCAACCACAAAGCAAGTGCTACAACTTGGGAATCCTACACCCAATGTCACTTCGATGTAGGTCTTGCACTTCAAGGGTGACTAGGTCACTCTAGGGAGGCGATCTCGGTGACCCTAGGGGGAATGAAATGGATATGGATAGAGATGGAAGTGGAGCCCCTAGAGGTCAAGTCTAAGTGGAGTGAAATGTGTGGAATGAAGTCTTGGGAAGGTCCAAGGGTTGCCAAGTATGTTGAGTAATATGGTGAAATACCTGTCTGAGACACAAGAAAAACCACTTTGCAATGATGTATGTTAGTTGGATCAACAAGTTAAGCTTGTTGTCCCTAATTTGCAGCAATAGATAATAGTATATATCAGCAATAATATGGTACTATAAGTTGCTCAATAAATGCTAGAGATCAAGTAGAAGATACAAGAGAAAGACTAGTTAATGACTAGCTAAACTCAAGATGAAAAGCCAATATTCTAGCATAAAAAGATAAGGTTGTTGTAAACACTTGTCTACAGCAAATTATATCAGCCTTATGGCTGTGACATTCAATGTATTACAGCAAGAAAATCAGCCACTGAAAATCCCTCAAACTTTGCCAAAAAGTGTGCTAGACCAAGAAGAATAAGTGTGCAAACTTTGAGCAACATCTAATGGTTGATAAGAGAGTTATTCAAGCAAATGATTAGGGTTTCTGCAGCCCTAATGGCTGAAGATGT
>ML790422.1:45733-55993 GCA_009831015.1 Picea engelmannii
AAAATTTCAAACCAATACTTCTCACAATGAGGGAGAGTTATGTTCAAATGAGATCTTATGATCTCTTATTTATACAAAATGTCACTAAGGTGACTTGTCCGTAAATTAAGGGGTAAACCACAAGACTAGGGGTCAACAACCCTAATCTTGCCCCCTTTAACAAAGTAATATTAAACAATTCATTTAAAGTTTCACTTTTGCACAAATAAACCTTAATTTTACATGGACGTCTTCCCTTTAGGGGACGTTTTGCCACTTAGAAGACGTCGTTGGTGTTGGAGAAGCATGGGTAGGCTTCCAAAGGCCACATGTCAAGCATATAGACAATCTCCTCATGGTGAAGACCTTCTTCTCTTCAAAATGTCCACGTGTCAATGAGTGGCACCTCACCACCAAACCCTAACCCCCAAGGTGACGTCATGCCTCTAGGAGTGACGTTTTGCCTCTCCTAGGCAAAACGTTTGGCATGTGGGGGAATAGGCTATGTTGTCCAAGTCATCTTCAAAGCCTTCCAAGTCTAATCTTTCTCATCCGGCATGCGGGCCCTTGACATCCAACCTATGGGCATTGCCCTTTCCTTCAACAAAGTATTCCTCTCTACCACCAAACACCACAAAGTCAAATTGTGTGTTGTCCTCTACAAATTCAAGAAACCAATCTTTCTAGTTAGTGAAATGCTTAAAAGCTCCTAAAAATATACCAAGCGTTGGACTTACAACCTTTTACCCTTCTGTTTCTTGCTACAAATGCATAAAATTCATCTTCCTTGTGCTCAACTACATTGGCTTGTTTTTTTCCAAATTGGTGATCTTTTCTAGGATAAGCCTTTAGTTGTGTTGTTCATCCCACAACCATTTTTGATAGACTTCGCTCATATGGCCTATCTTTCTACAATAATAACAATTTATTACTTTTCTGAGTTTGTTTATACCTAAAAAATTGCCACCATCATTTCCATCTTTCTGTTTATCACACTTTCTCTTGCCCTTAAATTTCGTTACTAGGGTTGTCTCTTAGGATCCACTCCCACTACGAAATTGCTTCTTACATCTATCTATCCTTTTGAAGCAATTTGTTGCACAATTGCTTAAAAGTGAGATTGCTAGATTTTGCTGTGACATTCAATGCCTCAACAACAAAAGATTTGAAAAAAAATGGGAGACTCTTCAAAGTAATAACTACCAATTCCTCTTCATATACTTTTCTACCAATGGCCAACAATTGATCTATTATATCTTTAATCTTTAACAAATGTTCTTGAAGTGAATCTCCTCTACCATATTCATTAAAAATAACATTTTTTTAGGAAAGAAAGCTCTACCTTTATACAACATCTCATGTAACTCCTACAATTGCTTCCATATTATGTATGCATCATCGCCCTCATGTACTTTATGCAACATTTCATCAATCACAAATAATTTTACCAATATTACCGTTTCTTAGTGCTTAGAGTCAAAGGTAACTTGTTCTAGAATCACTTGTTCGCAATGGCTTCAAGAGCCTTGTGGTTATCAAGCTACTCACATCTTTTACTAGTAACCACTCCCAACAAGAATCTATAGTAGAAAATTGTGATCATTCATTGTTTCTAGGTGCTAAAGTTATGCCCATTAAATTTTTTACTTATTTCTAACATTGTGTTTGATATATAGGCCATTCTCAACTAGAATTTTTGAGCACTACACTATTGATCAAGCACCAAAAAGAATATGAGAATTCGACCTCAAAAAAAGGGTTACCTTTGTTACATTGTTCATTGTTGTTATTCCAACCCAATATCAACAGCCAACCCAACTCAAGCAAACATAGCAATTCAATAAAAATATATTGTTGTTATAATTCAACAATTACCATCACTTATAACCCTAGCATTGTAACTTCAACATGGACTTTTGCCTGTTAGTCTCAAAAAAAATCATGAAAATTCGAAGAATAACACCTTTAAAAAAATAAAAAATTATTGTTCTTGAAGCACCAGTCAATGTGCTTTTACACCACAGGGTTGCTTGCCTATAATCAATGTCTCGTAATTCACACCAAAATGTGTGTCTATCACATGTGACTTGAGGCTTTGTCCTAGCCCTACCAACTACATGAGCCCGTGCATGTATTCTCCATGCCTTCAGCCTCCTACATATCACTATTTTTTCTATTTTGCAGCCCTTATTCTTGTTGTGCATAGTTGTACCCACTATGACCTCGATGCAGCCCTTTGCATGACAAGCCTACAACCACCTTCGACCCACTCTACCTCCTTCACTTAAGCTATGTTCCCTTCAACATTGGGCATGCATGAGCATACAACAAAATTGCCCTTCTTACAGTCTATAGTGCTCTCTACTAGCCCTTCTACAATCACAGCCTCACAAACTTTTGCTACAGGCCATGAACACTCTCCACTTAACACCATTATAGGCATACACACATTGTTACAAGCATACAAGCAACTATTGCACCATTACAAGCATACACAAGACTTTGGATGTTCTCTGCATTTTTACTTTTTCTATAATAGTTTTATTTTCCTAAGTATAAAATTTTAGGAAAGGTATTAATACTATAAATCAGTATTATCAAGAGTGCCCGCCCAAGGTCTGCTCCCCCTTAGAACCGTGCTCCGAGAAGGAGCGCACTTCAGGGCTCCCTAAGACACTCCATGCCCCTATGGGGAGCATGGCGCTCCCTGGGATGCTCTCAAAGCAGGGAGCGTACTCCCAAAGCGCTCCTTGAACACTCTCTACATGCTTTCCACACGCTCCCTGAGACCACACAGACACTCCCACGCATGAGTAAAAAAAATAGGGTTTAGGGGAAAGTAAGGAAGGAAATACAAGAGCTCCTCCTCCCCCACTCTTTTCCTCGTTCTTTCATCTTTGTGTGCTTGAGCTTAGAGTGGGCAATGTTACCACACAAACTAGCACCTTAAGCCTAAAGTCCCAAAGATGGATGCTAGCCTTGTAGAACTCATGAGGTTGGCCACTATCACCTCACCAACCCTCCTCTCACTTTAGACAAAGGGGAGACTTAAGTCAAGGGGCGTATCCCTAAAGTTTAACTAGGCTCACTTCGTGTAGTAGGAGTGGGAGTAAAGAGAACCTAGCAACAATGTAAAATGGAAATGATGAATAAAATGACATGGGTTTGGGGTGATGAGTGAAAAGGAGACTAGTGCCTCACCTACTGGGGCGATGGAGTCACTTAGGAAATTTCAAAAGGGCAAGTCAAGGGTTTATAGGCAAACATGTGACATGTTCTAAACACCTAGACTTGGTTCAATAATAGATTTTGGTGATTAAGATTTTACAAAATAAGTGAGGGAGAGGATCACTTAAGACGCCTTCTTAAAGCAAGTGTGAGGTAGCCCCTTACCCCAAGATTGTATACATACACACCTAATACTTACATATAGCATGTGAAATGTTGTGATCTTGATGGTAGATGACTAGAGACTATAGCATAAGACTTCACTATATCACTAGAAGCTCCCACAACGTAGCAAGATGCTCCTTTATGGCCTTATTTGCCTCTGACATTCAAAATTTTGCAAAGTTTCTAACCTATAAGTATATGCCCTAGAACAAATCCACAAATAAAATTACACAAAGGAAAGCATTACTTACATAGATAAAAAACAAAACCCCAAACTTGGAGCTAGCTTGCTCACAAGTACTTCTATTTCTCCAATATTCCAATCCATGTTACAAATGAGTGAGCAAATCCTTATATAGCTTTGAGCTCTAACTCTTCATACAAAAAAATATGATTTATTTTCCTAGACCACTTTTCTCTCCGAGGAATACAATAAAAATAAGACTCTTAACAATTTGCTTACTAAAAGTAATAAGAAGTTTGTTGAGATCTTGACAAACTCCAATAAAATATTCTAGGAAAATAAAAATAGCATTATCTTTCCTAACTAACTCCAACAACCAAGTCAACAATGAATAAATTAAGAGTTAATTGCAACTTCTTTCCAAAAATAACCAATGAGCCAACTTCCTCAACTAATTCACCCATAAACAACGTAAGAATGTAACCACCTCTCCAAAGAGGTCAATCCCAACTTCAAGATATGCATGAAAAGATGGCTCCACATCCCACATGAAATCATAGTCAAAGATGGCAAGGGATTATGGCGGCTCCTAAACCAGATTAATAAAACCAAAGACTAAAGTGGCAATTTAATGGCATCTTGTTGCTTTTAATCGACGGCTAGTGCGAATTCAATGTAGCAGCTCACATGGTAGTAATGTAACCCTTTCAAATTTTGATCCACAACCCCCTTCTCATTAGCATGGTGGCTCATACATATGGCATCCTGGATTTCGACTGATGTGGAAAGCCACCTCACGTGGACTTAGCATGGCAACTTTGAGGACAGTGACTCTATGACGTCAACAAGTATGGCTCAACCCCTTTCAAAGATGTTATGTACGGCATCGTCCCTTTACAACTTAAGCCATCACATGAAATGGTGATTCGGCTTAGTAAATTAGATAATGGAGGTGACCCCATATGATGATGTCATTCGTTTTTGATATTTTCTTTATGAGAAATAACAACGTGCATGTGTACAATGGTATAGCGCCCCTCATATACTTAATTTTAAGCTTGTCCAATAAGGGGGCAGCCTTTATGAAATCATCCTTCATCACCCTTTTATAAGTGCGCCCTCATGGTTTAAGTCTGTAAATGTCTGTTGAGCTTTATGTGATAGAGACCCTCTCATTATAATAACATAATCTTTGTTTTTTCCCTTTACCATGGTGCGTGTTAAAGTGTAAAGGGGGTGGCCCTTTATTAACTTTGTTTTACATAAGTCTTCATTCATGAAAAGGGGGTGGCCCCTTTTATTTAAAACCTTTTAACTTTGCCTCCTTTACTATATATATATGTATATATATAAGTGTAAAGACAGGGGTGGTCTCTTCAGAAAAGTTTTGCCACCACATTCACCATATATCAACCATGCTATGATCAAGCCTTCATACAAATGTGTAAGGAACCATGAGGCAAGGAACTAGAATTCATCAACCAAAGAAATGCAACATCAAAAGAGCATGTAAGACCACCAAGAGCAACCACTGAGAACACCACATGATCCTTCAAGGAGGATCACTCTAGTAAAAAACCCTCAAACCAAGAAAATTCCTTGTAAGTTACCCCCAAAAGTATAATTGTCACTCATGTGCATATGAGGGGCAACATGAAGCTTGGTCTTCTTGCAAGTTTGACGACAGATTTGTGAGAGTTTGGAGGTTTGGAGGAGAGAACAAAGGAGAGCTTGGAAGAGAGAACAAATGAGAGCTTGGAGGAGAGAACAAGGGGTACCATCTTCCTTGGAGAAGAGAACAAAGGCTGCCATCTACTACTACAAATATCTCAAGAGCTAAAGAGGTAAGCCAAAGCCTATTCTCTGTATTTTTTTAATCTCCTCAAGTTGTTTGTTTGTGGATTTTTCCTCTTCTCCTACTCTTTCTGATTCCTTCTTCTCCCTCATTTTATTGGAGTTGTTCATCTAAAACTTGAGGAAAATGTTCTTCTTGTGGTTTATGGTTCCATTTTTTATGCTCATGGTCTTGGCGGGGGATAGGTATCAGAGGGAAGAAGAGTATAGTGATCATTCTCATAGTGACCCATTATATGAATATGAGGAAGGGTTTGAAGGGGATGAAGGTGGCAATGAAGATGGAAATGAAGGTGGCAAAGCTTCATTGACACCCTTGTCGAGATTTCTGACAAAACTTGAAGGGGGAGAGGTTGTGGAACCACTAAGTTTTTATGTCATTATGATTGTCATCAAAGAAAACCTTATACCGGTTCATATACCTGTGTGAGGAGACATCTTTGTGGGGTATTTGGGAGTGATTACAATAAGGGTGTTAAGGTTTAAGCTATTATTAGGTTTCTTTTCAATTTACTAGATAACCATAGCCTTAGTCACCACGTTCGTGTTCAAATTTGACACCAATGAAATTCGGAAAAAATTCGCCTCAGAATTTTTTTGGATAAAGTTCGCCATTATATTCGAATATATATATATATATATATATATATATATATATTATACAGATTATAATATATTATAACATAAGAAAAATAAATAATATATAAATAACTCTATTGATAAATATTTCCACAGCATAAACAATACTCCGTAGCCCGTAGCCCGTAGCCGGCTATTTTAATAACAAGCCACTCGTAGCTCGTATCCCATAGGCAGGACCCGTGAATTTAACGGCCAATCACAACCCATAGACAGTAGCGGCGAGTTTAATGGCGAACTCCCATGAATTTAATCGAAATTGCATACTCTATAGCCCGTAGCCGGCTATTTTAATAACATAAACAACTATTTCTGCCACCCGTAGCCCGTATCCCAAAGCTGGGACCCGCGAATTTAACGGCCAATCACCACCCATAAACAGTAGCGGCGAATTTAATGGCGAACTCCCACGAATTTAATCGAAACGACGAAATCGCTTGAAGTTTGGCGAATTTTGAACTTGAAGGTTCAAATTCGCCGAACCCGGTGACTAAGACCATAGCATAGATAGGATCACTGAGAGAAACACAATCACAAGATACACGGCATTTATCCTGGGAAACCCTCATGGGGAAGAAAACCCAGCAAAAACTTCCTTAGTATAGATAGCCAATACAATGCCAAGACACTAAACCAAACACTAGAGAATATCCTCTCCCAAGCAATGCACCTCTCTCTCTTCCTTCTTCCGGCAACTGGTAACTACAGCTTCCTTCAATACTTGTGCACTAGATGAGTGAGCTAAGTGAGTGTACAAATGAGTGGCTGGCTTCCTTTATTTATACAAACTGGCAAGTGCTGAAAGGAGGTGTCTCTTCACTGGCAGGGCCGACTTCTCTTTATGGGTGGTTAGAACCACTTTAATTTGCCTGGGGGCCGACATCTTAATTTGCATATTACAATTAGGGTTTGACCAATCCGCAAAAGGGGATTTGGTCAATTACAATGCCCGACATGATCAATCCACAAAAGGGGATTGATCTAATGAATAAATCAATAATAAATAGAATACTCTTTGCAATTACAATATTTCAACACTTCCCCTTAACAAGAAGGGTATTCTACAACATCATCAGGAGAGAGAGAGAGAAGGAAACAACATCAACAACGTCTGGAACACTAACTGGCATATCTATAAATCATCGAAAGTTTTTCTCATCATCAATATCATCATTCATAGCAGGGAGTTGGAATGGCATTGTCATCTGCATCAACATGGATTAGTATAACACTAATACATCATCATCAATAACAGCAACATCACGGCACAAAGGCTGCAGCATCATCAACATCAGCACTAGGCTGGGAATCTTCAGCACGAAGCTGGCATCACAGCACGAGGCTGGCAACACAACAACATCAGCACGAAGCTGGAAATCTTCAGCACTAGGTTGGCATCACAGCACGAAGCTTGCATCACAACAACATCAGCACGAAGCTGGAAATCTTTAGCACTAGGATGGCATCATAGCACGAGGCTGGCAACACAACAACATCAGCACGAAGCTGGAAATCTTCAGCACTAGAATGGCATCACAGCACGAGGCTGGCAACACAACAACATCAGCACGAAGTTGGAAATCTTCAGCACTAGGCTGGCATCACAGCACGAGGTCGGCATCAACACTACTCCCCCTTTCGAGGGAGGTCCTTTCGGACTATACCAAGCTTATCTCGAAAGTGTTCAAACTTTACACGAGATAGAGGCTTGGTCAACACATCAGCAACATGTTCATTCGTGCCAACATAATGGAGCTTTATGGCTCCTCTCTACAACATATCACAAATGAAGTGATATCGGATCTCTATGTGCTTCGACTCATCATAGAACACATCATCTCTATACAACTCTGGTTATCACATAGGATCACGATGGCTTCCATCTCCAGATCAAATAGATCTGTCAACAACATCCGAAGCCATACGGCTTCACAATTGGCGGAACATGCAACAATGTATTCCGCTTTTGTCGTGCTCGAAGCAATGTTGAATTGTTCCCTACTTTGCCATGAAGTCATGGCTGACCTCAGACTAAAACAACATCCTGAAGTGCTATTTCTATCAGAAACACTGCCAGCGCAATCTGAATCAGTATATCCATGCAATCTAAAGTCATGATCTCCATTATAACTGAGACCAAAATCCAACGTACCCTTAAATTATCTCATCACATGTTTTGCATCATCAAGGTGAGCACGTCTGGGTTCTACCAGATACTAACTCATATATCTGGCCTGGTATTCGTCAGATACATCACCGAACCAATAATCTGTCTGTACAAAGTAGCATCAACCAATTTTGACGAGGTATTTACCAGGAGCTTCAACTTTGTTTCCATGGGTGTATTCATGGATTTGCACTCCAACATATCAAATCTCTTCAGTATTTCAACTGCATACTTCCCTTGGTTAAGGAAGATCTTCTCTGGGCTCTGCCAAACTTCAAGACCTAAGAGATGATGCATTTAGGTCTTCCATCAAACTCTGTAGTGAGCTTCTTCTGCAATCTGTGATGAGCTTTTCCTCATCTTGTCAAGAATACATCATCTACATATAGTAGTAACATCACTGGCTCATCATTCATAACCTTGAGATAAAGGTTAGAATCAACTTTACTCTTGGTAAAGCCCAAACTCATCAAGAAACTGTCAATTCTTCCATACCAAGCTCTAGGAGCTTGCTTCAACACGTACAGAGCTTCCTTCAACCAGCAGACATGAGTCTTTCTATCTTCAATCTTCAAATCAAATTTTCTCATTGCATTGTACCAATCCGGTACACTAGCTCAGCTGCAATTCAATCTGCACAATCATGTGCTAGCTCTATGTGCTCTCTGCAAAGCACTATCTGTCTCACTGCTTGAGAGTATGTTCTCTCCTCTTTCTGCAACTATTCCTTCTGGAACTGGGACTCAGCACCTACAGTTGCTTTGAGGCTGAGAATGACTGCTTCATCCTCACTATGGTTGCTTCATCCTCACTATGTTATCTATGAGTAACTCCTCTTATTCTATCACGACAACAACTTCATCTAAAACTGAGAGTGGCTCAATAACTGATACTGAAGGTAGTTCTTCTTCTTTCATGGAGGTAAATCTATCTTTTATTAGAGTCAGGTCTCCATGACCCAACTAATGTAATGCACCAACTGCCACTCAATTTTAAATATGGGGATTGCTCCCCCTGCATCTCATACTATATATGAATCATGGTTGTTCTGGTTGTCTTCATGAATACTGGAACTATTTCTTCAATTACTGGAGTAAGTGTCTCGTCATAGTCTTCTCCCTCTTGTTGGGAGAATCCTCTGGATACACATCAGGCTTTGTACATCTCCAACATGCTTGATCTGTTTAGATCAATCTTAGAAGTCAATACTAACTTCTCTTCTAGTCTCATGGAAGAATCCATATCCTAGTCTTTTTGATTGACTTCCTTCTCTGTCACTGAAATAAGGGAATCTTCCCAGGAGATTTCATATCTCCTAGAAGTTTTTGAAGCTACGATCTAGTCTTCTCATGGCATCTGTCTCCCAATCCTGGAAGTTGTCTCTTCTTCTGATCCTTTCTGAGATCAGGCTTACTCTCGATTTCTTCTGAGTCTACAAGGACTTCATCATCTCTTACAGGGTATACTTGGTGTTGAATACCAAGTCTAAATATGAAAAGTTGAGTCAGACTTCAAACAAGTTCTACTTCCCATCAAGGTGGCTTCATTATCCTTTGAACAAGTCTATTGTGAGTTCTTGTTCTAATGTTCGGTCATCTTTGGAGCCTTTTGCTCCTTACAATCAATCTCCATATGAGATACTCTAGATTTCAAAAGATAGCTTCTTCTTCATCTTCTTTAGTACATGAATGTATATGGTTATGTACATAGTCTGCTTCATGTCTCATCTAATTTGTTGCCTTTTGCAGCCTTCACTATAGCTTCCTCGGGTTATCACTTGTGACCTGAAACAAGGTCAACAAAACAACAAGCAAGAATAATACTCTTTTGATAATAGTAAATAAAACAATAGCACGAACAATGGTCACAGTAGCTCCATTAGAGCGTTCACTTGTGATCTATCTGAAACAAGGATCAAAAGTAAGAAATACAATACGAAATGAGATCAACACTCTTCTAGTGTTGTGATCAAACATTCATCCAAGGTAACCTGGAATCAACACAAGAAGTTTCTCCTAGAGGAGATGTTAGTTGTATCTGGTAA
>ML790422.1:90880-108635 GCA_009831015.1 Picea engelmannii
TGACATCAACCCTTTATTATCATCATCCTTTGGCTATTTCATAGCCCATTGACCTGCAAATTAGTCTATAACACAAACTCATACATATCTATGCATTATTATCATGTAAATACATTTAATCATATCCTCAATTCGGTATCCACATACAAACAACTTTAAATGTAAAAATTTTCAAGCTAAAATAGGTTGCATAATATCCATGATAATTCAAATAACGATAAACATTCATAGAATTAACATTCACATAGGTCCATATATCTAAAATTTCAAGTGTATCATTAATAGTTTCACAGTTAATAGAAAACATAATATGATTAGGCCTTAAGTAATTCTAGTTGTCTAAGGCAAAAGGTGGCATTACATACACCCAACCTTCGAGAAACAAATTCCCAAGGTGGTCAAAAAAGTGAGGGTTGATCTCGTCATAAGGTCTTTGCATCCTCCCAAGTAGAAGATCATGGGCTATACTTGTCCCACTGGACCTTAACTTGGTCTACCAGACAATTCCTGAGTTGTCGGACCCTACGGTCCAATATGCGTAATGGTTCGACCATGAGGGTTCCCATGTCTGATACATGCAATTCCATCCAATTTAGTTTGTGTGATTCATTAGCAACATAATGATGTAGAACATATACTTGAAAAACATTATGAGTTTTATGTAAGTGGGATGGTAGTACGAGGCGATAGGCAATGGGTCCAATTCTCTCTTGTTTTTTGAATGGTCCTATAAATCGAGGTGACAACTTTGTCCATTTTCCAAACCGAATGGTACTCTTATTAGTCCTAATACAAATGAAAACTTGATCTCCCACTTTATAACTTCGATCGGTCCTATGTGCATCAACATAACTTTTTTGTCTATCACGTGCTTCCTTTAGTCATGGCCTAATCTGAATCACCCGTTCCTCCATCTCTTGAATCAATTATGGCCTGACTATCACATGGTTTTCTAACCTTTGCCAACTCAATGGTCTCTCGCATGGCCTTCGATACAGAGCTTCATAGGGTGGCATTTTGATTGAGCTGTGAAAACTGTTATTGTAGGTGAACTCTACCAAATGTAGGTAATTCTCCCAATGGGTTTGATTATCCATAACATACATCCTAAGCATGTCTTCCACAACCTGATTTACTCTCTTAGTTTTCCCATCTGTTTCAGGATGATATGTTGTGCTCAAGTTCAACTGAGTTCCCAACATTGATTGCAAACTTGTCCAAAACCTATAGGTAAACCGAGAGTCCCTATCTGAAATGATCTTCTCGGGTAACCCATGCAGACAGATGACTTCACTTATAAAAACACATGCCACATCAGTGACATCGCAAGTGTCTATAACTAGAATAAAGTGAGCACTCTTGGTCAATTTATCAACTATAACAAGAATAGCATTGCGCCTCAGTGATGTGAGTGGAAATCCCACAACGAAATCCATAGAAATGAATTCCCACTTGGACATAAGAACATCATGTGGTTGTAGGAGACCTGTTGGGTGGTGATGACCAACCTTCACTTGCTGACACTTAAGGCACTTGGCGACGAAATGGACCACATCACGCTTCATTCCTAACCAGAAGAAAAGCTTTTTCATGTCTGCATACATTTTCTTCACACCCAGATGCGCATAGTAAAGTGATCTATGGGATTCCTTGAGTATGATGATTCGAATATCCCTACCCTCGGGGATGTACATCCTTCCTTGATATCTTAACAATCCATCGACTTCAAGGATATATTCTTCATACTTGGTTTCTAACTGCTTCTCACTCTAGAGGGCTGAAGTAACCTTTAAATACCAACTATCTCCAAGGAGTTTCCCCAACACTCGCTCCCTCAAATTAACCTTTAAGCTTTCATGGTCTGTTTTGAGCTCAAAGCTTCGCCCTACTAGATAATGCCTCCAAAGATTCAGAGCTAACATCACAACTGCCAAATCTAAATCACGAGTAGCATAAAGCTCCTCATGTTGTTTCAACTTTCTTGACGCATACACTATCACTCTCCCATCCTGCATTAGGATGGCCCCCAATCCCTGCTTCGAGGAATCTGTGTAGACTGTGAAGTCTTTTTCCATATCCGACACTTGTAGAATTGGTGCACTGGTTAGTAGCCTCTTAAGCTCGATGAATGCAATATCACATTCCTATGTTCATTCATACATGACCCCTTGCACTGCAAGGTGGTGATGGGTTTCGCTGTCTTAGAGAACCCTTCCACAAACCTCTGATAATAACCAACTAGCCCCATGAAGCTTCTCACCTCATGAGTATTTTTTGGCACTGGCCATTCCATAATGGCCTTCACCTTTTCCGCGTCCACAAAGATTCCTTCATCGGAAATGATATGACCTAAATAGTGAATCTCTTTCTGGAAGAAAGAACACTTCGACAAATTGCCATACTATTTGTTCTCTATAAGGCATGGAAACACCACTCTCAAGTGTTCCTCATGTTATCTTTCATTCTTGGAATAGATGAGGATATCATCCATAAAGGCCTGTACAAAGCGGTCTAAGTACTTTTAGAATACACCATTCATGAGGCTCATGAATACTGTTGGTGCAATGGTCAAACCAAAACGTACTACAACAAACTTGTAATGCCCAAACCGAGTTCGAAAGGCAGTTTTAGGAATATCGCCTTCCTTAATCCTTAACTGCGATACCTTGACCGCAAATCAATTTTTGAGAAACCGTTGCTCCTTTCATCTAATCAAAGAGATCATCTATCTGTGGCATTGGGTACCTATTTTTCATTGTAGCACAGTTCAAGTCCCTGTAATCTATACGCAGTCGTAAGGAACCATCCTTCTTCTTGACAAAAATTACTGGTGCACCCCAAGGTGAGACACCAGGCCTTATTAGCCCTAATTCAAGTAGTTCCTTCAACTGCATCTGCAACTCACAAAGTTTCAGTGCTGTCATCCTATACGATGTCTTAGAAATTAGCTCTACACCAAGTTTTATCTCAATGGTAAAATCAAGCTCCCTCTCAGGAGGCAACCCTGACAACTCTTTCGGAAGAATATCCTTAAACTCCGACAATATTGGATACTGATCCACAAAGGGTCCTTTCCCTTCATTTACTTCTTCCACTACATATAATCGACAACCCTGTCTCATGCAATGTTTAACCTTCATTGTCGAGATAAAGCGTAGAGACACCTTCCTCTGTATACCATGGATTTCTACTAACCTTCCTTCATCATCAACACAAAGCACCTTCTTCGCGAAGCAATCTACCATAGCTCGATGGGATTCTAACCAGTCCATTCCAATGATTAGGTCATACGTCCCTAGAGCAGTGGCATGCACCTTCAACCTAGTAGTACACTCTCCTAGATCTACTAGACAATTATCAACGCTAGGGCCTACTGCTTATATTTCCCCTGAAGCCATCTCAACTTGTTTAAAGTCATCATGCTCGTAGGCTTCCAACCCACACTTTTCTAATGTACAAGGTGAAACGAAACTATTTGTAGCACCAGAATCAAATAGAATTTTAACAATCACATGATTTAGCGTACCTGACGACTCTACCATAGTGAATTGATGTTCTACCTAGTGGTTATTAACTGCTGCATAAATATGGTGGCTACTACTTGCTCTTCCCATCAGGGCCTTTCTTTCTCTATGCACAAAGCCTACTTGTGACTCTGGACAGTCACGCTGGTAATGAGGTCCTCCACACCCCCAACAAGTAACATAGGTGGAACCTAGGTGCTTCCCTATGAAGGCCTCTGAAATGAGTTCCTTCCCCTAGAGTCCCTGCCCCTACTTGTTGCTCCCTAAGAAGGTCGTGGACCTGCCTACATCATTAGCGATGAGTGGGATGTTACACTCATTGCCATTGGAATACATGTTGTAACTGCTCTAGGTGTGACTATATTTCCATAAGGAGGTGGCCTAGAGCTTCCTCCCGTAGAGAAAGTCCTAGGGATATTCCCCACAAATCCAGGATGTTGTGGAATGGTTGATCTCATACCTCCGTTTAAGCTCATATGCTCCTTCGTGTAACGGGCATTTTTAACTGCCTCAATTAGTGACGATGGTTTCCACATCCGCACCATGGCCCTAATCTCAGGGTTTAACCCATACACAAAATGTTCTGATTGTCGTTGATCGATATCCATGTACGAGACATATTTTACTAACTCCATGAACTTGATCTCGTACTCTTCCATGATCCTGTTTCCCTAAATTAGGGCATGAAATGCTCCTACATGTTGTTCCTTGTAGTAAGCAGGCAAACATTTCCTCCAGAACCTCTCCTCAAAAAGCTCCCACGAGACGGTGTCTGGGGTAAGGTGCAACTGCCTCTCCAGATCACCCCACCAGTTCAAGGCACTATCCCTCATCTGAAATATCGTTATCTTCACTTTTGATGTGGAAGCATAGTCTCTCAAGGAAAAACATCTCGTCATTCCTTCCAACCATGCCTCTGCATGTTCACTCGCATGTCTCCCGACAAACTCTAGAAGTTTGTTTTTCTGTAGTTCTCTGGTGATGCCTCTTGGTGGAGGCCCTCGAGTCCCTAAACACTTTAGGGTTACCCACTCCAGATGGTGGGAGTTCCACTTTGACATCCATCGACTGGGGCCCATTTAATGTCTCATTAGTAGCCTCTAAGGAGCGCAAAATAAGAGCTAATTCACGCGATGTTGATGGTGACGCCGACGTTGGTGGTCCTTCTGATAATGTATCTCGACCTCGATTTCCCCGAGTTCTAACCATTTTGAATACATAACCTACATTCAAATGAATGTCTATTAGAGAAGAGTTAGGGTATTCTAGGTTTGCAAAATTTCTTTATACTTGTTTGTTAACAGACATTACTCTCATAAGGAAAATAGCTTAGGTCAAGGTTAAAGCATCTAAACTTGGTAACTTGGTAGGTATCCTACTGTCTCTCTTACCTTGCATCTAAGCTTGGTAACTTGGTAGATATCCTACTGTCTCTCTTACCTTGCATCTAAGCTTGGTAACTTGGTAGATATCCTACTGTCTCTCTTACCTTGCATCTAAGCTTGGTAACTTGATAGATATCCTATTGTCTCTCTTACCTTGTTGGCTATGTTAACCCTCCACCATACTCTAACTCACCTTATTTAATATTATATTACCTTGAAATAATAATAATAAAAATAAAATTTAAAACTTATCCCCTAAAATATGTATGTACTATCTCATTCATATATATATATATATATTAACACCTAAAATGGTTGTCTTATACCATTATATAAATTTTAAATTTTATACCCTTATACATAATCATTAGTGTTAATATCAATGTTAATAATGCTTATTATACATTTACTATTCTTAACTTACCATCTTAATATTGCCATCTCTATAATGTTTACTTATATTAACTTAATTATTTACTCATATAATATTTTACTATTATACTTGTTATATTTTTAATTAGATTTACACAATCTATACTCTTATTAGAGTAGCTCCTTATTAGTCCCTACCAAAGGCCTGGGACTATAGCAATGAGTTTGCTCTTTGACTTTGGATTAGTTTTTGGTTGACTTTAAATTTGTGTACTATATCCAATGTATAACATAAGAAATCAATATATGCATTTTTTTATATAATAAAAAAACATATTTTTCTGAAATTTAATTGGCTAATATCTTTGATGTTTTATTGCAGGCTTCACGTCATTCCATGTATAAAATTGATTATACAATTAATGAATTTACCAAGTGTTGACAAGGATATTGAGTGCATAAATATTAAAAGATGATGGTACTTGCCCGGTGTACTAATTAATTATATTTTTTTAATATAATAAAATACTTATTTCTCTACTATATTGGTCAATAAATTTGGTGTAAGTTCAAGAGTACTTTCACAAGTTAATTATTCACTGGTCGAAGTTATTGATGGCCAAGACATTCCAACTCCTATGCTGGAGTTATTGATGGCCAACTCGTACGCGGACTATAGCAATGAGTTTGCTCTTTGACTCTGGATTAGTTTCTGATTGACTTTAAATTTGTGTACTATATCCAATGTATAACATAAGAAATCAATATATGCAATTTTTTATATAATAAAAAAACATATTTTTTTGAAATTTAATTGGCTAATATCTTTGATGTCTTATTGCAGGCTTCACGACATTCCATGTATAAAATTGATTATACAATTAATGAATTACCAAGTGTTGACAAGGATATTGAGTACATAAATATTAAAAGATGATGATACTTGACCTGTGTACTAATTAATTATATTTTTTTAATATAATAAAATACTTATTTCTCTACTATATTGGTCAATAAATTTGGTGTAAGTTCAAGAGTACTTTCACAAGTTAATTATTCACTGGTCGAAGTTATTGATGGCCAAGACATCCCAACTCCTACGCTGGAGTTATTGATGGCCAGCTCGTATGCCCCGTTTCTCTTTACTGATAAGGCCACGACATCCAAGGTTCGTACGCGCTTTCTATGCTCAGTTTTTCCATTAACTTATGGGAGATATCTACCGTAAATAAATATGATTATAAATTTTTTATAATGTAAATTGAAATTGTCAATTAAAGTAATATAAGTATCCATTAAAATTTAGTGTGTAGTTTTTTCAAATTTCAGATTAGCTTTATATATTAAAAACCAATATAATAATTAGAAAATATTTCAATGTATTATTAAGTTAACATTTTTAACCATGATATTATAATATATATATTGATACAATATATGTAATTAGTATTGTTAGAAGTTAAATATATTAAAAACAATTTAATTATATGTAATTAATATTGTTAGAAGTTAAATATATTAAAAGTGATTTAATTGTAACTATTTATATATAATATTATAAGTTAGACTAATATATATTATTATATGTTAAGACTAATATATATCTACATTAAATTTAATAATATATATTCGTGTAATAATAAGCAAGTGATGTTAAATTTAATAATATATATTAGTGTACTAATAAATATGTGTAGGAAGGTATATGGCTTTAGAAGTTAATAGCATTGTGTTATCTTGAATGTTTTCATAAAATGAAAGATTTTCCAATCTATATACGTTTTTAATATATAATTAAATAGTTTTTGTCTACTAGCGAAAGTAGAGTGAGTGTATGATTTAGTTAAATTAATGGAATTCCAAATTCCATATTAATAAATAAATAATATTTACTAACAAGAATAAGATAAACATATGATTGGTGTTATATTAGATAATAAATTAAATAATAAATTCCATATTTAAATAATAATGATTATAAATTTATAAACCAATCTTTAAACCTATCCTTCTAAACTTGCAAGAAACAGGGACTACGCTGCCATGCAGCCCTTGTTATCATCATAACACATTACTTTTATCATTATAATTATTTTGTTCACACCTTATAATTTACACACCCTTTTTTTCCATAAATATACTATACATCTTTACCCTCATCACTTTATTAACATGGAATATAGTAATAGATTTTGGGTCAAATTCGTTTGAAAATAAAAATTTATTTTCATGATGTTTTGTAAAGTTATATTGTATTTACTTATTAAATCAAATATTTTGAAAAATAAAAATTATTTTTTTAATATTTAATATTAAAAAAATTATTTTATGATTGGTTAAAAAGAATGAAGTGACGATTTAACCTTGTTGGGATGTGAAATTGTCAGAAAAAAAAATATTTTTATTTTTAAAAATTTTAAACATTGCCACGTGTCCTTTAACAGTGACAATTGTCTTGTTATTGGATTATTTTCTCTTGGGAAGATTTCCTTTGTTCACTGTGTATTGAAGTTTTGTTTTATAAATTGAAGACAAGCAATAAATAACCTTGACATGCACATTGAATATTCAGTATTGTAACATTTCAATATTGTCATTCAATAGCATTGAATATTTAATATCATTGGTACTATAAATTTAAATATTACACTCTTATTGTAAATTTAAATATTACACTCTTACATGAGTCTCTTATGCGTTTAAGGTATTTTTAAATGATATCTTTTCAAAAAACACGCTAAGGATTGGTTCACCATTAAAAGTTAATTCATGTAAACATATTTCTAAAACACCTCGTAAAGAGAGAATGTTTGGAAATTGGTAAAAGAATTGTTGCTATTTTAAGTTTAATAATAGTTTAGATATTTAAAAGAATTGTTATTATTTTAAGTTTAAAATATTAAGATTATTATAAGATACTTATTAGTTCATGCCAAAGCAAGATTATAGCAATAAGTTTGCTATTAATTTGACATTAATTTTTTTATTTATTTTAAATTTGTATATGAAATGTAATGTTTAACTTAATAAAACAAATATATATTTTTTGATATAATAAAAATATTTATTTTTCTCATCTTTCATTGGTTAATATATTTCAAGTCTTATTACAACCTTCATGTATTTCAATGTTTTAAATTAATTACATAATTAATATACTTGTTATATATGCCCAATTTTAATTAATATAAAAATGAAATAACTTCATTATTGATAGATGTTTACAAAATCATGTGTACACCCATACAAATGTCATGCAGTGCATGGTTTAGTAGACCATAGAAAGTACATATCATGTTTTATGGGCATGATGGCCATCATCATTCATCATCATTCATGGGCCCTTGTTATCCACATGCAAGTTTTGACTATCAATAAATTAACACGAAAATATTTTTAATGTTTTATTCCAAGCAATAGATTAATTCTAATATTTTATTCCAAGCAATAGATTAATTTTAATGTTTTTATTATCAATAAATTAATACTAAAAAATCTTACAAATTATAATTAGATTAATAATTTGAAACAATTATATATATTAAAAATAAATAAAAAATTGTAATTTCTCATTACATAAAACCATAAGATGAAACATATATGTTTTTAATTGTAGTATTTAGTTATAAATATTAATATGCTTTATTTTTTTCAATTATTATAAATATAACTAATAATATAAAAAAAATTACTATTTTTTATTTAATTCAAAAACTTTATTATAGTTTTAAATCATTATTATTATCAATAAAAAAGTTTACTATTTTTTATTTAATTCAAAAACTTTATTATAGTTTTAAATCATTATTATTATCAATTTTCAAACCTACCAAAAGGCAGGGACTATGCTGTCTTGCATCTCTTGTTATTTTAAGTTTAAAATAACAAGATTATTATTTTAAGTGTAAAAATTGACATTACTACAATTTAATGACTCTAATTTTAATTGTTCAGTGTGTAGAAATTGCAAATAATGTTGTCATTCCTAATTATGAGATGTTTTTGGTGTTATTGATGCTCTAGTCTTTAATTAAGGGATATTGGCATTTTTAATTGGGTAATGTGTTGGAGATTGCAAGTAATATTATGTTATTTTTAATTGTGCAATGTGATGGAGATTACAAAGACATTGTGATTTGGACTTCTACCAAATTGTTTGAACAAATGCTATCAAATTGTTTGTTTCCTTTATCAATTTAATAAAACTACAAAACATAATTTTAAGGCAGGGGCTAGCTGCTTTGCAACTATTACTCTTGTTATAATCCATGTCATCTTTTAACATTATACCTTAATTGTATTTCTCATCTTTTTCCACAGAAAATTTCACATTATATTTATATTGTAAATATAATCTGTTCTCATAACAACCATTACATCAAAAGATCCTTTTGTTTTCATGGACTAATCCAAAAACATATCTACACAATTTTTTTTCAAATTCCTCACAATACTATCGTCTTCTCATGTGGGTCAGAAATAGACAATTTTCAAAAAGTAATAAGTCTTTCATATATAGCTGAAGGCTGAGCTTATGGAACCACCCAACTTTAACTAGGAAACATAAAATATAAACTCTCCCTGAAGACTACTAAAACATCTTTAAAAACGGAGTAGGGCCCTCATGGCCTCCTTCCCAATGATTGTAAGCTAGGTTCTCTGGATGATTTTTTAGAGCCTGTTTTGATAAGTTGTCCGCCTCTTGATTCTCTTCTCTATAAATATGAGCAAATGATATGTTCTTGAAGCACTTGAGGAGATTATTAATCCTATCCTTCCAAACAGTCTAAAGTAACAACATGTAATGCACCTTTCCTATTGAGCCAATCAATGACTATTTTTGAGTCCCCTAGAACAAGAAAATCTGTAATTGAAAGCCTAGAAGCCAGGGTTAGAGAGGTTCAAACTCCCATAAGTTCAGCCCTATTTTTTTTTCCTCTTCCACAATTTAAGGTCCATATATAAGCCGTGTGCTTGTTGATCTTTATCTCTCCACCTCCACCACTTTGTTCTCCATTATGTTGCGTTGCCCCATCAAACCACTCAATGATTTTATCTTCAGGAATTGCAAAGGATGAAACTCTAGGAAGATAATCTTTTTCCTTTTTCCCGTGACTAGCCACCACTCCTAATGATAGGAAAATTATCTTCTGAGTAGAGGGGGTCCCTGACTCGAAGATAGTCTTGTTTCGATCAAGCCAAATAAACCAACAAATATAGGCTGGCAATGTAGGATAAGTAAAATTCTGATTAGCCCAATTTTCAAAGCACTCGCTCACCGTTGAACTATTCCATCCTAAAGAGAGGTTTAGAGCAATTTTAACTCTTTCCCAAACTGAAATAGTAAAAGGACAGTTTACAAAGAGGTGTTTACTAGTTTCCCTCTTACCTTTGCAGATATGGTAGATCCCTGGTCCCGCCCAACCTCTTTTTTGTAGATTTTTCCAAGTAAGAATTTTATTTTCAACCACAAGCCAGAAAAATAGTTTTATTTTTTTTGGGAAGTCCCAACTCCACAGTTTTTTCCTCCAGCCACCAATTTTATTTTTCTAAAGTTTTGAGGCAAGGGCGTTATACACATTTATGTCTGTGATTTGCCCTGAATTATCACCACCCATCCACATTAATTCATCCGGTCTTTCAAGGAGATGAACCCCTGATCCAATCATATCTTTTCCGTACATCTCCCATTCTGCAGCTAAATCGCCTTCCAGCCCCAAATCTGCACTGTCTAACCAGTTTGAGCAAATCGTGACCTGGGGAAGAGATCGTCTCGCTTGATAAAGAAAGTATACATTTTTTTTATTAAGTAAATAAACCAACTCATTAGACAAAGTGGACCATGCCCATAATTGCATCCTTCCCAATTATTATGGAGTGTCCTGAACCCAGGTTCCAAGCTAACCAATATGAGACCAGAGGTAAAGTATTAAGAATATTTTTCCAAGTCTGGGATCCTGGAGACGTAACAGAAGAAGTTGATCTCAACCAAGTCGTCACAGATCCATGGGGTAAGTACTTATCCTTTATCACCCAGTGCCAGATGTCGTTCTTCATCAAGACTCTCCACAGAGTATTAGTCGCTAGAGACATATAGAAACATAAGATATTTCTCAATCCCCACCCTCCATATTTTTTTGGCTTCATAATTGTCTCCCATCTGCATAAATGACAGCTCTGCTTTTGCTTGCTACCTGACCGAAGGAAGGAGAAAACCAATTTTCGGATCCGATTTAGAACTGTAGCCAGAATATGAGCCAAAGCCATCCAATAGACTGGCTGGCTCTCTAAAACTGCTTTTATCAGCACATATCACCCCCCCACGAATAGTCACCGATTGCACCAATGGCTTATCCGGTTCTCAAACTTTGCGATGAGCCATTGCCAATCCTCAGCCTTTTAGCTATCAATTTAAAAAAAAAATCCCAAGTATCGAAAGCCTTCTGATAGGTCAATAAAGTTGTATTGATATAAAGCTTTTAAGGCTTCTAGAGTGTCTTGATGAACTCCGAAATGGAGGAAAGAGGACTTTTGAACATTTATCATTAGACTTGATGCACAACAAAATATATTCATGATTTTATTGATTTCCTCCCATTCTGTGACTGAAGCTTTTGACATTATTAGAACATCATCCATGAAGAGCAGGTGAAGGATCTTAATTAATCTAGAAACCTTTATCCCATTCAACTTTCCTTCTTCTTGTCCTTTTTTTAGAGAAAGACTAAGTCCTTCCATCACAAGAATGAATAGGAGAGGCGACAATGGACAACCCTATCTTAGCCCTCTACCACTCTAGAAGAACTTTGTTGCCTCTCCATTAATAAGAATGGGATAACCTATAGAGGATACATAGCCCATGATCCAATTTGTAGTAGGAAGTCCAAAACCACATGGAAGTAGTGTTAATCGCAGAAAATCCCAATTTGTGCAGGTATAGGCCTTTTTTAGATCTAACTTCAGAATAATTGCTAGTGGTTTTTTTTATTTTATACTGTGCAGAAACTCCCATGCAGTGCCAATAGCATCTAAAATCTGTCTTCCCTTGATAAATCCCAGTTGTTCCTCAGACAATGTGCGAGAGAGTATAGGCATGATTCTCCTAGCTATAACTTTTGCAATAATCTTATAACATAAATTGCAAAGAGGAATTGGGCGAAAATCACTAAAAGTGTTGGGGCTATTAACTTTTAGAATCAATGCTAAGAAAGTTGAATTGATCGGTTTGATTACCTCACATCTGAGCCTTGTTTCCTCCACAACATCAAGCAAGTCATGCCTAACCAACTCTAAGAAATGTAAAAAAAATTCAACAGTCCACCCGTTCGACCCTAGACTTTTGTCCTTTGAAAATCCCTTTAGAACATCTAGGATTTCCTCACTGGAACACGACTTTTCGAGATTTACAACTTCTTCCTCCATAACTAATCTTGGAAACAACCTTATTGTAGCTATATGTTCCCCAATGTAATTTTGTCATGTATCATGAAAGAAAGAGTTAAAGAAGTTTGTCGCTTCATCCTTTATGGCCTCCTGGCCTGTATGAACCCGACCAGCTTCATCCTTTATCTCATAGATGTGATTTTTGTTTCTTCCGTAGCTTGCAAAACGATGGAAGAATTTTGTATTCTTATCTCCACTTTTTATTCATATAGGCCTTCTCTTTTGTCGCCATCGCTCTTCCTCATTTAGTAGATGTTTTTTACGCTCAACCTCTATAAACATCAAACGTTGTTCAGATTCTGCACTATACAATCCCTGAGTCTTCTGATTATAGTGAACAACTAATTCTTCTTCAAGTTTATCCAAATCTAATTGATCCTGTAAACATTTTTCTTTAGACCAGAACTTAAACCGATTTTTTAGATGTACAAGCTTCCGTACTAATCTCCTTTGCGCTCCCAAAACTTGTTGTAACTGGAAATAATTCCACAGTTCACAAACCATAGTGGCAAAAGACTCTTCGTGCAACCAGGTTGGGTTTAGCTTGAAAGGGTGTGCAACCGTCGGCATCCCATTGCCCAATTGAAGTAGAACTGGTGCATGATCAGAACTATAAGGATATTCCACCCATGAGCTATATCTCACCGATGACATGATAAGATCCTCCACAACATAGATTATGTCTAGCCTTTTAGTAATTCTATCAATTCTGGATCTGCCATTACGCCACGTAGGAACCACCTCAATAGGGGTGACATCAACTAGCTTATTATTTTTTTCAAATTCCTTAAAAAAGAACGCCAAATAGTCTACCAAGGCTGTAGCACCCCAAACCTCCTTTTAATTTATAGTAAAATTCATATCCCAACCATTATCAAATCACCATGAGCTAACAAGCCCCTTCCGTCCACTTTTTCCCAGAAGAGCTTACGATCTTGACAAGGGCCGTAAACATTCAGAAAGGAACCTAACAAAAAAATACCACCGCAGCTTAGGACAGTCACTAAATCAAAAAAATTAGGATCCCAAGACACTAGGAGGCCACCTGACTTCCCCACAGAACTAACAACACAAATCATCCACTTAGGTCTGAGAGTGTACATAAATTTTCTTGCCTTCTCCACGGCCACCAAAGTCTCTTGTAGGAAAATTATATTAGGTGATGTTTTTGAAATAAGTATACGCAAGGAGACCACTTTTAGGGGACCTCCTACCCCTCTGATATTGAGAGAGAGGAGGATCATGAATTAACCCTTGCAAGGGATTTCCTGCCTCTAAGCGCCCCTTGATCAATGTTAGAAGAAAGTTGGTTTGTAGAAAAAGAATTGTTGGTCCCCGCCTTCTTGCGGGCACTCCTTGTTTTGATAAGAGATAATTCAAACCCCAATCCCCATGACCATGCAAGGTCTTTTCCTATAACTTCTCTATCACCTAAAGGTGCCCTAAGAGCTCCACTAGATTTATCTCTAACCACAACTTCCTTCCCCAAGTAGGTCGGAATCAGAGTGGGGCTTAAAGTCTCTCTATATGTAGGTACCAGAGCCAAAATCATCCTATCCAATGAGTGGTCACTAGAGACAGGTTCTCCATAAATTGGGACAATGTTAGAGTCTTCCAAAATCAAATGCTCAGGTAGTTCATTTGAGCTCATCTCTTGAGTGGTTACAGTCATAGGTATGGGCACATTTCGAAGATCAACCAAGTCTAAATTCTTAGGAGCATTCTCAAAATATTTACCCTTATCAGCCACAGACGTCTGTAACAGATCCAGAAGGAAAATACTATCTAAATGGTCTCTTTCCCATGAAGATAAGATTAAATACAGAGATGGGAATAAGTGTTTTAGCTTACCAATAAAGGTGGGGTCCGGAGGTTCTGGACTTTCCAATGTCCTCGCAATAGGGAAATCCCTTGGCTCTTGTGTGTCCATCACCGAGGTGTAACAGTCAAATGGAAAATCCTCCACAGAGTCTTCCTCAACCTAAGCCCCGAATTTTTTTTGACAATCCTTTCGCAGGTGTCATGTTCGCCTACAGAGCATACAACGAAATGGAATGCCCAAGTATTCCAATCTCTGTACAAGAAGGTGACCCCTCCACTCTATTTCGAGTGTTTCCAAAAGACCTGCATGGATGTCCACCTCCACCAGAACCTTTTCCATCCTCTTGTCCTGTGACTGAAGAGCTTGTTCATCAACCTTGATAAAACAACTTAAAACATTACCAATCTCCTCCAAGGCTTTGACATTCCACAACTGGAGGGGTAGACCCGGGAGAAAGACCCAAAGGTGGCGATAACTGAAATATTCTGTTGTCAGGTCAAATCTAATACACCACCTCTTCAACATCAGACTCCCACCCTCAAAGTACCATAACCTGTCTAAAATTCTCACTGTGTCTTCCGGGCTCTTAAACACAAATCCGAACCACCATCTTGCCAGGGTCAGTAATTCCAGGGAATAACCCAACAGTGGTTCCCAGGTGCAACACATCCACTCAGAAATGGGCATTTTGCAGTATCACCGGTATGCCAACCTCCCCACCAGTGCACAGAGTGCAAGATTGCACGACTCTTCTAGACCGACGTCCATTCCGAATACCATCCTCTATTTTGTCCTCTTTGGATTCCACACCCGCGCATGACGCTTTTGGCTTCCCTACTTTCCCTTTGAGCGACCCCCCTGATACTTCACTACCTGTGCATTAGAAGGAAAATTTAAAATTTCATCCTTATTCTCGTCAACCTAGAAACCCTTCACCTAGCCTCCACACTCAATGGATAAACCCACAGGAACCGCACCAGGCAGATAGGAAGTATCCTGATAGTTTTTTGAGTCCGTCACTCTACGAGGCTAGTGGAAATGCTTAGAATCGAAGATAGGGGATATTGGTATCTCCACTGGGTTTGTTAGTGGGTTATTAAATCTCCCATTAAGAGGGCACCTAATTTCTTTACTCCTGCATAGCTCGTCCACTGAGGAGAACAATCTCGCCCTCTCCCAATGCTCCTTGTCAGCCGCATCCATGAGTGTGTTGACCTCATTATCCATATAGAAGTTTCCACAAGTCTTTTGTGCCTGCCACCTCAGGGAGAAAGTCGAAGACAGTCAGTAGAACAATCTCATCAAGTAAGTAAAGTAATGAAGTTTGGTCAGTTAATAAAGGAAGAGATGGCAGAACACCCGTCACTTTAGGCTCTGCCTGCCAGAAAACCGTTGCAACATTAAAACTCTACGACTCCAATTGTGCCATGGGAGAAGTTAGCATAGGATTAATAGAAATTCTAACCACTAAATAAGGACAAGGAAGGAGTAAGCTAGATGATGGACTAATCACTATCCAAAATAGCTATGAAACCCCCTCCACTACCCCACAAAAGCTCGTAAACCATGATAAATGAAAAACAAAAACTCCCAAGGAGGTCCATCTGCGTCTCCGACAATAACCATTACCCACCCTTATTCTCTAGGTTAACCTATAAGGTACATGGTCGACCTCCATTAAACCTGCAACTCCTAGTTTATTCTTCCCACCTACGCGATTTTCAAACTCTCCCATTTTCAACTCAGTATACTACACTAGTGATGCTAGTTTCATTTTGTATTTCTCATCTTATAAACATGTATTTATTTTTTTGATATTTTACCTTATATCATTTTAATTGTGTTATATTATATTTATTTGTAAAAATTTATAGGCTAATTAACAAAAATCTTCCACTTATATGTATCTCTCTATTTGAAATATAAAATGATTAGTTAAAACATATATATAGAAATAATACAAAATAAGATTAAATAATTAACGAATTTAAATTTAAAATTAAAATTAACTAATAAAAAAATTAAAAACTTCAAATAAAAATAAAATAAATTTAAATAAAATAAAATTTAAATAAAATGAAATTTAAATTTAAATATTATGATTGGGGTTTAGGCAACGTGAAACCTTGCATGAGGCCCACGTGCCTCCCCTTCGTAATTATGTAATAAAAAAAAGAACTTCACAACAAAACCATCCTTCAGGCTCTCACTCCCTCAGATTCACTCTACTTTGACCATCTCTTCCTCTGCAACTGCGGTTTGAGGGTTCGAGAGCATGACTCTAGCTCCATGGTCGACCGCCTGGAGGGTATGGCCATGGTTGGCAGACTAACCCTTCCTTTGAAGCTTCTGGTGCAACCTACTAGCCTAATAATGGCGTGACCGACACAACACTTGCTTCTCCCTCTCTCGTGAGAGCTCGGTCGTAAGCTACAACCCATGCAGGACGATGCAATGACTTAGCTACATAACTGCAAGACTCTTGAAAAAGAAGGTAATAGATTGGGGTTTAATAATTTTTTTTTCTTTATTTATTTATTCTTATATATTTATTCTTTTGTTTCTACAACAATTGAAGGAGGCCTGACACACCCATGGCCGACCAAACCACGGCTTCCTTGCGCATGCAGCGGGGCCCGACTCATCAATGGGGTGGTGAAGAGGGCTCGACCATCATGCCCGCCCCCGTCCATTCATTGTTTTAAATGTTTATTATATATATATATATATAGATAGATTGTTTAACATTTATTTCCTGGTCTTCTCAGCGATTCGTTAGTCTAGTTTCATAAAAAAATAAATTCATTTTGTAATTTTATTTATATATTTTTTTCGTTTATTTTTTTTTTTGTAACTTTAGAAACCTATTGGATTTACCTTATATAACCAACACACCATCTTCATTATAGAACGAGAATAGGCTTCTCTTATTAAAAAAATGAAGAAATATATATGTATTTACAGTCGCCGTGACTGAAGCTCTTGCCACTATTGCTCCTCAATAATTCTTTTTAGTTGTTGTTCAACGTCTCACTTTATTTTGAAGGCTCTTTTGAAACCTATATTTTTATGATGACTTAGTGTAAAAAGATTTTCCAGTTTCAAATGATTTTTTGTTTGTTTTAAAGATATTATTATTTATTTTACTTAACATTTGATAATATATATGTTATTGTTTTTGACATCCCATATTTATATAACCTAGTCTT
>ML790422.1:117622-138060 GCA_009831015.1 Picea engelmannii
TTTAGTTCAATTTTTTATTTTTTTATTTTTATAGGGTATTTTTATCAAGGTTAGACAAATTTTACCCCTAGAGAAGTTTTAGACTTAGGACTTAGATTCTGAACTGGACGACATTTAATTAGGGGAGTTGTTTTAATGAATTCTTAAGGTGTTAAATGTCTTAGGGCCATCTAGTTTTGTTCCTTCATCATCATCAACGCGACGTGCCCTTCAGGACGCACCACGTGCTCCAAGGGTGCCACTCGCCTCATTTGTTTCTTTTGCGCGACTTGCCCTTCAGGATGCACCACGTGCTCCAAGGGTGCCACTCGCCTCTTTTGTTTCTTTTGCGCGACGTGCCCTTTAGGATGCACCATGTGCTCCAAGGGTGCCACTTGCCTCTTGACTGATTGGTAGACATCAATAACCCCTGGAGTCAATACTCCGCCAGGTGAACTTGTGGGAGACTAAGGGCTTCTAAGGAATAAGGCCCTCGCCTTATTGCACGCCCCTTAGAACCATCGCGAGCGACTGTCGCAGTCTGCCCTCGCGGCATCGTGGGTCCTCTTGAACTAGGTAATCGTTAACCTACAGTTCGAGCCACGGTGGGAGTGCTAGTAGGCTGTGGCAGGGCTACTGTCCACACCTCTCCCTCAACCTCTCTGGTAGTCGTGTGTGTGTGGCCCCTTTACTCCATATGTGAGTCTGGTCGGCAAGCTATCATCAGCTTGCATCATCAACAATCATGTCAGAACATGTCCACATCATATCGTCTAATCAAATGTACTAAAATCATAGTAAAACAATCAAACCCCAATAACACACTCCCTGACTCGATCCAAAGTCCAAGGGTTCCGTTGATGCCTCTGCATCCTCAAGGTCCAAAACCCTGCACACTCAGTAAAACCGAGTCAATAGCACCTGTCTATGTGAATGCAGTAAAACATCAGGTCATCTATCATAACACCTCATAATCAAGAACAAATGTTTTAATATCATAATAGTCTGGATCACTTACGAGCAAGTGTCCTCAAAGAATACATTTTCTCAGTGCGCCAGAGCGGGATGTTACATGTATCTAGGGTTCAATGAATTGATCAAAAAATCATGCCACCTGATTCCCATCATGGAAATTCATGGGTTGATCAAAATGTGCAAGATTTTCCCCTGCAAACATTGTTTTTTTGTTGAGCCCTTGGAGGAATGAAGCATTAGAATTCATTTGAATCAAGGAATTTCAGGCTTAGTCTCTATTTGGTTGGTTGAGGAACACGCAGGACCTTAGGGGATTTAGGTGCTTGTTGGAAGGCTTTGATCCTTCATCAAGACATTGGCAGAAAGGATTGTAAGCATAAGCAAAAGAACCAAGACCTATTTGTTTGGCTCATTGGAGGAAGTCTCGGACCTAAAGCCTCTCAGGAATTTGTAGTAGGATTTTATAATGCATGGTCTGTTGGTCTTTCTCTTCATCTCGAAACTGGGATCCCTCTTAAGTTAGTCAGAGGAATATGTGGTGCTAAGTTTGTTGGTCTTTCCTGCGAGGTCATGCTCGAGTGACACTTAGAAATTCCCTTAAGGTGAATTCAACATTGTTGTTCAGGGAATTACAATTTAGCATCAACTCCTTTCAGTAGACTTTGTCATCTCACTCTACTATATCTTTCCCAAATGCCTCGAGATAGAAACAAGCCTTGGGATCATGTGGAATCTAATGACAATCTCTGGCAGTCTCTTCAACAACTCCAAATATTCTACCAAGGATTGTCCACGTAGGTCTCTTTCATTCTGGATATTCTCAGCCAACACCGGACGACCATTGTAAATTCTAACCTTGTACAATGTCTACCCTAAACAAATATTCAGAAAAGAATAGAAAAGATACAATGACAAATACAAACATTACACAGAGATTTTTCCCCTGGAAACCCAAACCAAGAAAACCAACATATATTATATTCATTCGCTATGTTACATTGTTTACAATACAATATACATATAGGAGCCAACTACATCTAAAACCCTAACCCAGTGACCTGGATTAGTCCAAAACCCTAATTCCTTAACTGGAAATAGAAAATCATAGGCAAAAACCATGTGCCGAAAAAACCACCTAAATACATGACATGTTTCCCAAGGTAGGTGTCACGTTTCCCGAGGTAGGTGTCACGTTTCCTAAATACACAACACTACTCATGCAAAGAATATAACACATACCCAACAACCATGAGGCATCAAGGTGATGAGGTCGATGCCATTCAATGTCAATTGGAAAGTTTGCAAATGCAGGCTGCACCAATTCCCATGGAAATTGAAGCAGTTCCCTCAACCGATGGATCTTCCCCATCAGTTGAACAACCTCTTCTAGACTTGAACATGCGCACATAAGACATTGAAAAGGAAGAACAAGATCCTCTAGATCACTCCCCATCAGGTATCTAATGTTTTTTAAATACATCTGTATATTGAGCATCTTTTACAGAATAGTCACTACCAAATTTTGCAATGTAATTACTGCTCATGGAGATCAAACATCGAGTAGGATAGATAGAACTAGTCTAGAGTTTAATAAGAATTTTTTATGTTGCCATTGGGCATATTTTGGAGCTCTGTGTACTTCTCAACGTGCTTCAGCCACAAACTTTTTTATTAATATACTATCCACCATTTTTTGTTAAAAAATCATATTATATTTTAAATCATTGTCAAAAGAAATCTATAATTATTGTTTATAACTAGCATACCCCCTAAGCGGGCGAATGGGAATACAGAAGTAATTTGAGGGAGGTTTCATTAAGAAGGTTTCATATTAATGTTTTTAATTGAGATTATAAAAGATTTGAGGGTCGTTTCATATTAATTTTGTTAATTGAGATTATACAAATATTGTAATTAAAATGAATGTATTTGAAATTAAGTGTTTGACTCATGCTCCTAGTTGGTTCACTATTTGGATGATGTTTGGCTCATGCCCCCAAAGTGTCTCAACTTATATAAGGATAACATAGAAACATTGAATTGTTCACCACTTGGGTTCACCACTCGGTTCATTAAGCAGAGAAACAATGTTTGACATTGCAATCTTTTACCTCAACCCTTTCTACCCACCTAAACAGTGTGCCCACTACCATCCATAAGCGAAGACCTTATATAAAGCCCCTAAAACACCATTGATCTTCGGGCCTAGATACATGTCTCTAAATACATATTTTAAGTTTATATGTTTCCTCTATTTTTTATATACTTTACATTTATAAATTTTATATTATTCTTCCATATATAAATATGTGTATATTTGTATTTAAAATATATAATATTTAATACTACAAACATAAAAAAAAAATTAAAGATGAAATCTTATTTATTATAAGAATAATAGTTATATATATATATATATATATATATAAGATTATAAAATTTAATAAATAATAATAGTGTTATAAAATTTAATATATAATAAATGTAATGTTATTTATGTAATAATATATACAAGGTTATAATATTTTTTTTTTATATACAATTTATATATAATAAGTTTATAAAATTTAATATATGATAAGTTTAATGTTATTTATGTAATATAATATTTTTGATTTTTTTATATTATATGCAGTATTAGCTCAATTTGGAATTGCATCATATTTGATAGATAACCACAAGTAACAAATAAATCATTATGAAAGCAATGTTTCAAACATTGTAAAAGAAATGAAAACTAAATATGGAACATATTAGACAATTCAGGTACAACTCAGGTACAACTCATTTGGAGGAGTTTGACATTCTCTTTGCAACTTCAACCTACCCAGCTTTTATGTTCCATCCGTACAACTCTCAACAAGTGTCCAAACTCCTCAACAAGTGTCCAACCTCCCTATCGGTAGCCTTCCTGAAACATAACCATTTTTAAAATCTTGCTTATCTTCACCTAGTTGTTGGATATCTTTAGTTCTATCCTTCGGCTGCTGTTCAACAATAAGCACGTAATAGTTGAAAGATAATAGTGTTTATTAAAAGTTGTGTACACTCATTGTTTTCTGCCGCAAGGCTTTGTTAATAACCTAAAAAGTTGGGATGCACTTTAATTGAAAAACATTCACATCCTTGCATGAGTTATTCGATAGGATCTTCGTTGGATTTACAATAAAAACCAATATGTCATGAATTTGATGAAAAGATAATTGAAAATGTTGTAACAATGGGTTATTACTTTATTTTCAAATATAAATGATTGAAAAGAGAGAGACAATGTTTTGTGAATATTATTGAAAGAGAAAGAATATGTATTTATAACTTGCAGATAATTATTCATCATATCACCTACATCACATATAGAGAGACAATGTTTTGTGAATATTGAAAGAGAGAGAATATGTATTTATAACTTAAGGATAATTATTCATCATATTACCTATCACCATATTTGCCTAATTTTTTTCTAAATAGATAATGTGGGTACATTATAAGAGTAATGTGAGTTTAGTCTTTTTCAAGATTTATATTTAGTTTTTTTTTCCTAAGTTTTCCAAATAAGTATAACCTTGAAAACAACTCCAACAACTTCATGTGATAAAGCTTGACACATGTGATAATGCTTGGCATGACAGGTTTATATGATAGATATACTTTGTAATCACATTCATGCGAATTCCTTAAAATTTTTGAATTTTATATAGCAACTAAAACATGACTAGTCATTTTTTCTTTGTATTATCTTTAGTTTAGCTACAACCAAATTTTAATACAAAATATACATGTTTTTTTTTTTCTTTCTTGTTATGAAATTTTCTCACAACAATAAAATATGCTATAGTAAGGTACATTTAAGGTCAAGTTAATTTAGAATTTAGTTACTTTATTGATCTATTGGTGTGAGAGAAGAGGTATCGCGATCTATTCGTATCCTAAGATTATTTCCTCCACAAAGGGTTCAATTTCCTTACAGGTCTCTCGGTTATGAAAGAACAGAAATAGCGTACATAAAAGGGTGCCTTTCCTTAGTAAGCTGAGTAACAAGGCCGTGCCAAACTGAATTACCAATAAGAATTTCCAATCTGTTCTGGATCCATAATTGTACATTACTTGATCCATGATGGATCCTTTTTTTTTTTTTGCTTGTTATGAAATTTTCTCATAACAATAAAATATGATAAAATATGATATAGTAAGGTACATTTAAGGTCAAGTTAATTTAGAATTTAGTTACTTTATTGATCAAATTGAACATAATTTATATTACATTATTTTAAAAGATATAAATTTCAATTATAAATTGTATTAAAAATAATTTAATAATTTTAAATAAAATTTATAATATTAAATATTAAATTTAAATAGTATATAATAATAAATTATCTACGTAATAAATAAATAATTTTTAATTTTAATATTTTTTTTTACCTAAATGCATGAAAATATATGAATATGTTTCACTAATAAATTTTTTTGTTTACCTAAATACATTAAAATATATGAATATGTTTCACTAATAAATAAATAATAAATAAAACTGAAATAAAAACTATATAATTTAATAAGTAAAACTAAATTTATAAAAACTAAATAATAATTTTAATTTTTTTTTTTTTAAATTTAAATATTGAAAATTTTTAAATATTTTTAATAGTAAATTTAATAAAATTAAAAAAAATTATTAACACATCTAAAATAAAAAATTACCTATAAATATAATGATAATTTAATAGTTTATCTTTTATATAATAAATTTTTTATTTAAATGTTTATATAATTTTTTTATATAGTTTAAAATAATTCATTCCTTTAAAAAAAATTCATTTACTTGTTTAAACATTTTATCAATATGTCTAAAAATAACTTATCTATCAAAATCTAAAACTTTTAATAATATTCCTCACAAAAAATGTATTTAAACAAACTCGGATCTCATAACTTGAAATTCTTCCAATAACTTGAAAATAACAATAAAATTCATAAAAATCCAAATTCATTAACAATACTATTCAATAAAAACAAGGGTTGCATGACAACGCAGTTCCTGCTAAGTTAGTTGGGAAATACATGTTGAACAATGAAACTTAATATAACTAAATGCACAAGTAGTGAATATTTTTTGTCTAAAAATAATAATTAAGGGTTGTTTGTTATTCAAAATGTATATTGAACCATAAGTTAAATGGAATTATAATATTCATAAATAAAATATAAATATAATCAATATAGTATAAATATAATAATAAATAATATATTAGATAGTAAATATAATATAAATATAATAATGCATAATAATAAATACATAGTACAACTTTTTATATTTAGATGTGGTGATTGGTGAAATTTATTGATTATGTAATTAATTCTACATATTGAAAGACTTGAAGGGAGCAATAACACTTCAATTCTATCAACCAATTAAAAATAATAAACACAAATATTTTTATTATATCCAAAAATATATATTTGTTTTCCTATGTTAAACATTACATTGCATACACAAATTTATGGTAAAAGGCAAATTAATGTCACATCAAAAAGCAAACTCATTACTATAGTTCCATAGCATGGACTAGTAAAACTCAAACTCAAACGTTAAGCTCATAACTCCAAACCCTTCCATAAATTAAAACAACTAAAATTAAAATACATCTCAATATTAGTAGGAATAAGTACACATATATACTATTTAATAAAACACATTATTATTAAAAAAAAAATATAGACGACAATTATTTCGAAGGATGAATATTATTTTAAATAAAATATTATAATGAATTTCAAACAATAATATTTTGAAACATAATTAGTGCATTAGTTGGGATTAATAAGAAACCTCCTACTATGTGTTGGTCGGCACACCATCCGCCTATAGGGCGTATCTGGCTATTAACAACGATTGTATGACATCTGTAAACGCTATTTTGAAAATATGCTCTGAAGTAAATGCGATTTTTGGAAACTCGGCTTACAGTTTTTAAATGTGCGCAAACGATTTCTCAACTTAAACTTCTAAAATATTCTTATTTTAAAAATAAATTAATTGTGTGCAAACTATTTAAACTTCTAAAATATTCTTATTTTAAAAATAAATTAAATATGTGCAAACGATTTTGAAAAATAAGATAAGTAAGTGTGATTTTATTAGTTAAAATTAAAATATTTTTATTTTAAAAAGTTGAAATATTTTATTATAAAAATAAATTCATTGTGTGCAAATGGTTGTAGGTGTGACTTTATTCCATCTGTAATTGCCTACAGAGAACAATTAAACTCCCCGGTGATCCAAAGTGAGCAGGTTATGCAGCTCCCTGTTACCACCGCTCAGAAATTATTGCGACGACTATTTCTCCAACCAGTGCCACGACAAAAGCTATGGTCAATAAATTGGCCTGTTATTAATAAATGCATATATTTGCGGGCCCTTAACTAAATATTTTAGTATTTCTATTTCTTTGCAGACTTTTTTTTTCCAGAAAAAAATTAACCCAAATTTATATTAAGTATAAATTTTTTTACAGCATCACACAGACATGTAAACAGTCCCCAGAAAAGTCCAATAAAAATGGTGACAGGTGGATAACACCAGAAAGCTGAAATACTAGTAATAGGCAGAAAGGAAAATGCACAGTGTCTGCTGAAATAGCGAGATGACTGCTGGAGTGAAAATCTGCTCAGAAGAATATGCACATTTCTATTCGAAAATCACAATCTGAGGCTGCACTCGGTGATCATTACCCTTCACCATCCCTTGGCAATTCAAAGATATTAATGCTGGAGGGATGACTCTCCAGACCACTGTCCGAGTGATAAACCGTTAGTCTTCCTTCAATTTCTGTTAGAGCTCTTTTAGAGAGGGCATCAGCTTCTTTATTATGCACTCTATAAATGTGGTGGATGCTGAGATCTTTGATATTTTTAGCCAAATCCAAAGTTTTTTGTTTCCAGCACTCGATTGCACTTGTGGTTTATCCAATCAATGATGACCCGCGAATCACCAAGGATTTGGAGTTGGTTAATTGACCAATAGGTTGCCAGAGTGAGAGTTGCCCACAAACCCAGCAGTTCCGCTTTAGTATTTGATCTCGCTCCGCAGTTGATGAACCATTTGGTAACTCTCGAAGAGTGAGATCTGAAAATGCCTCCGACCCCACATCAAAGACCACTGGAGTGAGCAGCTCCATCAAAACAGGCTAAGGTGAATCCCTGCTTCTGAGTAATCTCACAGACTTGTAATGGCAGAGCCTTAACAGTGGACGGCTGCCAGGAGAAAGATGACAAGATTCTACGTGTTACTGAGAGAGTGGAGGGAGTGCGATCTTCAAAAACTGCCTTATTTCTTTCAATCTAGAGCTGCCAACATGCATGTGCAGCCAAACTGATAGGGGCAAACTTCTCCTTTGACCATAGCAAAAAACAATCTAAGACAGAGGCAACTTCCCAATGAAAGTTGAGCGAAAAATGGGTGAGTATGCGCTGCCAGACAGCCCTCGAAAAATGACAGTGAATGAGGATATGGTGAATATCTTCTGCGGCATGGTTGCATAGTTTGCAAATTCCTGCGCCTTCCCATCTTCTCTTTTGCAGTAAATCCCAGGTAAGTGTCTTTTCTTTTGCAGAGAGCCAAATAAAGATTTTTATCTTCAGTGGAATTGGCCACTTCCACAACCGTTGGAACCATTGCAGGTCAGCATGGTAATTCAGCTGCTGTAGAAGGGCCGAGTAGATATTTTTAACTGTAGTGGCACCTGTAGCATCTCCCCCCGCCCAAATGATTGTATCAGAAGTATTGGAAAGAGAGATTCCTGCGCTCCTAAGTGCTTGAGTGAAGGCATCCCAGTCTGAAGCATCGGCACCACCAAGATTAAGCTGACCACTTTTGTACCATATATCCGGCAAAGGGGTGACAATGGATGCCACACGCACTTGAGCTAAACACACAATATTGCAGGATTCTAGATGAGATCTAAGCGAGGAAGGGAGAATCGAACGGTTCTCCAAGCCAAGAATCTTATCTCTTCCAAGAGAGATATCAGTACCCGAGCCGAGCCTCCATCTAAGCCAATGCAAGATAACATTTGAAGATAAGATTAGACCCTTCCAAAAAGGGGACGCCCTCTGCTGAAAATGCGAAGGTTTTCTGATCCAATCTAAAAGAGACATATTTCCTAGGCATTTGTCTATAATGACACGGTGCCAAAGGCTATTATGGGTTAGCGCCTGCCAGCAAGAGTTCGCTAGGAGAGCTGTGTTAAAAATAGCTAAGTTTTTGAGTCCCCATCCCCCTGCTTGAATGGGTTTAGAAATGGTTTCCCAGCTACATTTCTCTGCAGACTTGCCGACGCGACTTCTATTTCTATGTCAGTTTGAATTAATGGAAATGTAAGTGAAGTGGGAAGTGTGAAGTGTGAAGAGATAAAGAAATGTTGATATGAGGTGGTTAGTGGTATTAAGGTATAGTGATAATAGTTGATGTAGAAATAAGTATTGGATAGATGGAGGAAAGTATTGAATAGATGAAAGAAAAATAGTGGTTTTGCAAAACCTGTCAACATGAGATGGTTAGTGGTATTAATGTATAGTGATAATAGTTGATGTAGAAATAAGTATTGGATAGATGGAGAAAAGTATTGAATAACTGAAAGAAAATAGTGGTTTTGCAAAACTTGTCAACTGGTTGACATGTATTCTACAAAAGCTAACACTAAAATATGTCTTCGGCATAATTAATTTATTGTTTAATATTATATTTTAAATCATTGTCTAAAGTAATTTATATATTGTTTGGTAAAAGTAATCAATAATTATTGTTTTTATATTGTTTTATAAAAGTGATCTGTAATTATTGTTTTAAAATGGTTTTGTAAATTTGAAAATGTATAATTTTATATATTTTTTCATATATATAATATTAAATTTAAATCATTTGAATATGTATTTGTGTATATCAATCTTAAAAATAGTATTAAATTTAAATCATTTGAATATGAATTTTTAAACTTTTTATGCATAAATTCAATAGATACTTAAATGTTATATATATTCTCTATAATGAAATATCCCTGATTCTACTGATCAAGATATTTGCTACTGATCTATTATTCTGTCTTGCAGATCTGATACAATGGGGGTTTTTGGATGCGTTTCAGTTGTATGTTTGAGATCTTAATGGTTATTGCATGTGCATGTGGGTTATTACATGTGCATGTTGCATATTTAAGGTTTAAACAACATATACAGGATGCATGCAAAAGTAGAGAACATCAACTGCCCAATATCATGTATAATAACAGTTTGAGCATGGAAATACAATAGCCTACTGGAAATATAGAATATAAACATTAGTCAGATCTTATGGATAAGTACTGGAATACAATCAAATAACATAAAAATACCCGTGATCAGAAGATGATAGCAGATCTGATGCATGCACGGATAGATCGACAAAAATATGCGATTCCGGAGAAATACGGTAACCGCTACTAGCTGGAAAACTCGTCCGGAAGAATGGACCGTTGGAATGCACCAGAAACTGCTCCAATAGAAGTGCCCTGGCCTCTAGAATGAAATGGACGAGTGTCGGATCTCGGATCCAGTCTCTAAGGCACTGGATCTAGACCCCTGGGGGGTTTGCGCACCTCTAGGAGCACTAGATGCGCCCAAAAGGATTCCACCAACGGAATCTGCTGCTATATGGATCAAAACGATTGTCTCGCCAAATAAGGAAATGGGTCGGAAGGATTTGTCCGGATCTGCTCTGAAAATCTGCATGCAACACCAAATGTATGTCTGGAAGAGCTGCGCCCTAAATGGCTGAATGAGTCGATCTGCAAGATTCCACCATCAGAACCTGATGATAGATGGCTCAATAGAAGTGCCCTGACTAGATCTCAAATGGGTTGGAAGGAAATTGCAATCTGGATATGGGTCTCGTGTAGCTCTCCAAACCCTCAAACTAGCTTGTGCCCTCACTGGCTGAGTTGCGCACTCTGCAATGGATACTCCTAAAAATTATGGTAAAATATCTGGATGGTATCTCCGATGGGCTAGGGTGTGTCTCTCAACACCGGAACTGATCAATGGTGGTGGTTTCCTCCAGAAATCCACAAAACAATAAGGTTGGCTCTCCTCCTCCTCTGGGAACTCTCAACATCAAATCATAACAATGCATAATGAGGAATTAGGTCAAATTCATCCCTTTATACCTTTCCTAATCTAATTCACCATTGACCTCACTTAAGCTAGGTGTTTTTCCTCCTAAAGTGATTAATTAGTCAATTAAGTCCCCCTTTAACACCTTTTCATTCTAATTCTTCGTTGACTTAGGCTTAAGTGACTTTTCCTAAGTATTTTGACTTAATTCATCGTTTAACCATCAATTCCTCCTTATTTCTCCATCTTGTTCCTTGTTTGTGCCTGACTATAGTCTATGGGAACATATAGACTACTAAGTCACTCCCTGCAGGCCTACTCTTGGGAACGGGACATCACATATAACATAGTATCGTTATATCTATTAACATATATATGATCATATCTATTAACATATTTATGGATACTTAATGAAACAAGTGTTGCATGGCTGCGTAGTCCCTGCCTGATTGAATTGGGAATAAATGTACATGGATGGGGAAAAACGAACAGAGGCAGATGGAAACTGCAGTGGAGATGTGGCAAGCAACATGAAGCACAAGTGGTATCCATGCAGTAAATGACACGTGGCGTCTAGAGTCCCATTTATTTTTTGAAACTATATAATCTATTTTGCTATGTTCAAAATTTCTGTCTATTTTGTCTCTACATGTGCCAACAGAAAAAAATTTATATTCAAATTAAATAAACACAATTTCTTGACATTCAACATAGTCGAAGATAAAAATTTATGAGGACATATATATACAAGGAAATAAAAAATAGTTTTGAAATTAAATAAACACAATTTCTTGACATTCAACATAGTGGAAGATAAAAATTTATGAGGACATATATATAAAAGGAGATAAAAACAATTTTATTTGAAATATATCAAAAAATAATATTGTCTGTTACATATTCCTGGAAATTTAAATTCGTTTGTCATATAGACTGGGATTGGGGTTCCCGCAGACCATAAGAGAAATATGTACAAGAAATAGGACTGTGGAAAGAATAAGTGGGTGACGGTAGAGTGTAATATCTGAAAAAGATAAATTGAAAGGTATCAGTCTTTGGTTAGACATTTCTATTTAAAAAAGTGGAATAACTGGATTGATAAACAAAACATGATGTGATCCGTATAGACTTACAGTGATTGTACATATCATTCCTTTTGTTAATTATTTGCTTGCTGATGCCTTTTTATTGCTGTCGTCGACGACTACTGGAATTGTGGCAACTGTTTGTTGCCTTTCATCGGTGACCTGCTTCAATTCCCTCTCGAGCCATTCTTTAATGTAGTTTCTCAAGGGGGCGACGTTGATCTCATTCCAGATTTTTATGTTGAAAAGTTCCTTTTCTAATTCCCTTACATCGATATAAAGATTACGCAGAGCCTGTTCAATTTGTTCATTCTGTACCAAATAGTTGACTAGCCAGTTGTCGATGTCATCTTCACCATATTCAAGGATGTTGTAAAACTTTTCCAAAGACAACGCCTTAAAAATATCAACCTGTTTATCAAAGGCTTGCTTAGTTAAGGGCAAGGAGTTGACGATTAAGTTGGGGTCTTGGAAGTCGTTGGTCCTTCCGGCTAAGTCTATTTTGGTCAGCTTTGTGAATACTTTTTCTTTGTTTGATATGGCTTGTTCACATGACTGGACAATGAGATACAAGTTCTTCACTTTTTCTTTCCAGCATGCGTTTAATTGAGTGATTCGGTTTTTGGATGGGAGATCTTGTTGTCTTGTTCTCGTTTATGTCATGTTGTTGATAATGTTGCCAAAAGGAAGGACCATGTCTAAATAGAAACGTTTTTCATTTTTTAATTCTGCCTGCAAATGTTCGAGCAAATTATCTTCCCTCGTTCCAAGGGAAGCCATGGTTTGTGATGTTTCCCACGACTCAACAATCAGTTCCATTCTTTTCTTGATATTATTCTTCACATATCCTCTACACAATGTGAGGAGGCTGGAGGATCCTTTTAACTTAGCTGCAGGGGTGGCAGGCATGGCTATTGCCAAAGGACTGGCAATCAATGGCATAGGAATCAAAGCTTCCTCCAATTCCTTGACCTGGTTCTTCAGTCTGGCATTCTCGGCCTCAACGACTCCAATGGAATCATTACGAGCATCTGCGGTCACTATGTGAAGTCGACATATTTTTTACGACCGCATGTTCGCAAGGTTAACCTCTGAACGAGATTTTCCTTTCTTATTTTTTACATATTTTTTTTCAATAATTAATTTTTTAGACTCGCTGTAAAAAACAATGCTCTAGAACACAAAGGATTCATCTTCGTCAAAAGTTTCAGTGTTAGCTATGTCCATCAGACGACTATGTTGAATCACGTCTCCGGGCTGATCAAGGTTGCGAGATACGCTATCCAGATCAGGCTCAAGTTCCATGTTCTCACTCTCAATTTCGGGCTCTTCCGCATGTCCCACAATTCTTTTCCTCTTCTTGTCCACATGAAGCTTGTGAGAACTATCAATTTTAGGGTGAGGAGGGTTGTTATCTCCTCCTCCGTTTGAATAATTCTGAGTTGCTTTGTTGTTGTGATGGGCCGTTGGAGCGATGCTCCGGGATGTCGTACTTTTGGGAGTGTTATCCTCCAATTGAACACTCTTCTCACCGGGCCCTTTTCCCTGTTGCTTGTACAATTCAGTGGTGCTTTGTAGTGTGTCTAGGTCATCGACATTAGAAGCATGAGTGTTGTCATCAACATCTCTGTTTTCGGTCAGGTGTTTTTTGAAAAAAGAATTGCTGAAGCCAAGTGTTTGTAAATGTTCTATTTTTTTTTATTTGGGTCGAACCCTGTTAGGATTTCAACATATCTTAGGTTCAAGTTGCTGAAATGGGCTGTGAATTCGTCAATTTTGTTGGCGTTCCTCAACACGAAGTCCCTGACTTTCCAGGGCAGAGGAATGAACTGCTTTTTTCTCTTCTCTTGGAATAGATGCAACCAATAGTTGTATTTCCTTGCTATTTCTGTAACAAACATTCTTTTCGTAATGTGACATGGAAGGAGAGTAGATTTTTCCTTGGAGCCAAAAATATTTATCACAGTGTAATTATCCATATGTTCAAGTGCCCCCTTCCTTTCCAAAAACCTGGTTTCCTGGTTAGGTATGCGGGGAGCATCTTCTCCTAACAACAAAACTTTGAAAAGAAACACAAAGTCATTAAAAACCTCATAAAAATAGTGGGAGGCCTTGTGCTTCCACAAGGCCTGGTACCAGAATGTTACTGGGTCGAATTCCCAGTTTAACTTCTTCGGCAGAGACAATTTTGGAAACTGGCAGCAATGCGCTATCGCAAAAACCAAGTAGGATGACATATAAAATTTCTTATCCTTTTTTAAGCTTGATAATAGGCAACATATTTCATGGGAAATTATCTTGCCCCAATAAAAAATGGCTTGTTCCTTGACTGTGAAATACAAAATATAAAGAGCCATGCAGGAAATAGTTTTCGTGGACTCATGTTCCGTTATTCTTGTAAACAACCAGGCAATTTCCCAGAATGGATTTCTAAATGAACTAACCTACAAGATCGTGATATCTTCAGGAACTGCCAGCGGGTCTTCCAAGAACTCGGGAAAGGGGTCCAACCCATCATTATGCTTTCTGTTAGCACTAGGAATCACCCTTAGATTGTAGTGAGGATAATCCCAGTACCCATCAATTTATACAGTAAATGTAAATGAGTTTTAAGGGGGTCAAATGGATAAGACTCGAGATAATAACGTTCTAACTCAGAAAATCTGGGCTTGCATGCACAAGCAATTGAGGTCTTGTATCAACTTCAGTCTGTAAGTTGGAGTAAAGGTGAATATGAGGAAGACTTTGGTGAGAAATTGTAGAGGTCTGCTCTGGACATCAGGTCTTCCAGCAACCCAAGGAGGAAAAAACTCAAACACAAGATCTTCTTGAATTCAAATTTTCAAGGAAACTGAAAGACATTATAACAACACTATAATCAAACATTCATCATAACACAGTTACAACAATCCACGTGAATCAGTCAATCATAAACTCTCTCAGTATCAGAGGCAAATAATATGGAAGAAGAAAGTTGACTTAGATTAATCAAGAAGTCTCAAATCAAGTTACATAACCAAAGAACCAATGTTCTTCAAAATATATTACAATAAGGGAGCCTAGCTCAACCATCAACCATTACAAAAGATCAAAACTGCCTATATATAAGCATAACTGCTACAACCATCAAGAGTGTGATCAGATTATTGCATTCAAAGTTTTCAGTTAGACTGTGCATACATTCTTCTGTTGTTAGACGCGAGCTCTAAAATTTCCAGTCTTTTTGCCTTTCCATTTATGTGGTGAGACGAGGTTTCAGCCACCTCCCTCAGTTTCAATAACTGGCTTCATCGGGATTAGAATGGGGCCTGGCATCCATGAATACTCTAGGCAGCACCAACAAATTTCTTTGGGTCAATCCTGACGCCTCGAGGCCATGCAAATCTTCTTCTGTGGCCAATACGGGCACAACATGTGGCTCGACTTAATTCAATTTGAGGGTGGTTTGACTGTGCAAACCCAAACATTTTCATTTCCCTTTGGAAATCATGGGAAGAATGCCACATGATTTACAACAAGATGCTCCCGAGGTCAGATCCGAATCACTATTTGATTCCAATGAGATATGCTGCAAATTCTTGTGATAATATCTGGATTTATAGGGGATGGCATGCTCCCTGCGAGCTACCAAGAACAAGTAGTTCCAATGCCTTAGTTTTTGGGCTATGGAGTCATGCTCAGAAAACATCCTGCTGAAGGAAACAGACTGAGAACTTAAACTATTCTATTTTAAAATAAAAAACAAACACACCTAATTCCGAGGGAGCTTATTTATGTACAAAACCTAAACTAACTGACTTTTACAATGGGCTAGGTGAAGGCAAAATTCCACCATATCCATTCAAACTGTTTGATAATTGAATCCTTCGCTTCACCACAAATGATCCATAAGAAACAAGGAAAGTGTGATCGATGGCTAATTTAATTCTTATGATCACCCATATTACCTTCAAATGCTGATAAAAAGATAAGGCCTGCATGCTCCAAATCATTTGAAACGTGTAACTTTATGTACTCATTGATAGGGTTATGAAATTGAAGGCAACACATGACTAACTTATGAAAGGTAACCTTCACTGTTTCAAAGCTGCTGACAACTGGCTTGATGTCCTCTATAGACATACTTGATTGAATGACAACTACAGGCATCTGTGGGTCAAAAAGATGCTTTCTGTGAGATGTAGGTACAAGTGGAAGAAGGTTGGACGTAGGAGGCTGTTGATCCACTGATGACTGTTGATTTACTTCTGGCTGTGTATAAACGATCTCTTCACATGCCTCAACTAAGGGCTGTTCCTGGTCAAACTCTCGGGTTATGTCTTCTGTGACAAGGCCAACCTCTGCATCATTCTTACCGTCTTCATAGTGATCAAATATAAGATAAGCTTGCTGCTGATCATCACTAGAATATTTATAAAAAATGGGTTGCCCTTCACATCTATGATCAACCTTTAAAATAGTAATTTCATCAAGAATATAACTGTTAAAAATATCCATTTCAGGAACAATAGTAACTGCTGCTTCCAGTTGTTCATACACATGATTTTCATCAAGACATGGCTGCTCATTGATACCTGCTTCGAAGACAAAATCATCCACAGTCTTTCCTTCATAGGGACAACAAGTAAAATCCCCCTCATGTTCATAGTTGATATGATACCGACCTTAAATCTTGCCACAAGCTTGGAGGTTCTCCTACACTTCCTCAACATCCATGAACAACTGTGATAAAGATGTAGATTTTCTTTCCCTAAGATAAAAAACAAGGTCAGAGTGCCGAGACATTATGTAATACACCATGGCAGCAGTCTCAAAAGGTTTAATTTCCCGGGGCAGGTTGCAATACAAGCTATGAAACCTTCAATTAAAAGTAGACATAACTTCCCTTTTTCCCCTTCTCAAAGTAGTGAACTCATGTAGGTATTGATCAAATGACTTGTTCTCACCCCAATACCTTAAAAATGTATTGCATAATTCAACCCAAGAACCAATGGAGTCAGCTCCCAAACCCTTAAACCATACACCAACATCTCCTAACAAGGATTTGGAAAACAACCTCATGGTAACATCCTCATAAATTATCTCAAACTGATCAATAAAGTTCTCGAAAGCCTTCACATGCCTCACAGCTGTAGCATGATCCTCTCCAGAAAAATGGGGAAAGTACTTAAAGAAATCAAGAGGATAAGGATGAAGATGATATGGAAGCTTTAAAGTTTTAAACATCTTGTCTCTGATTCTAGTTTGAAAACTAGTGGGCTGAATATGAGGCTTATCACACTGACGACAAGGCTCAATAGTAACAACAGGATGTGATGAGATTTGAAGAGGCTGTGGATCAGTTTCAACCTCCTCAGGGCTGCAAGGGTGATTGAGTTTAGGAGGGGTTTCAATATGAAGCTCATCTTTATGAGTAGGCTGAGCTGAGGATATAATATCAACATCTACAACACAGGCAGAAAGTAGGTCTTCTTCTTCCTAGGATGGATATATAAAGGAAGGTTGGTGATCAACCGAATAAACAAAACAAAATATCATCCTCTTTATATGTGAAGGGAAAAACAAAAATGAGCTAATAAACAATAACAAAAGTTCATAAAGAAAGATCATAAGCTGATACCTAGTCATTCCCTTCATCTTTCTGTCAGTAGGATCCTTCCCAGTGGAGTCTCCGATTTGGAGTCACCAGGTAGATGATTACAGTCAATTTCTGTATCCCTCTCTTGTCTACCATCGAGAGTTGGATCTATGTCGTTCTTCCCAGGGAGATCTTCAATCTGATCAAATCCGTCCCCAGAAACAACGCCATTTATGTTAGCACTAGGAATCACCCTTAGACTGTAATGAGGATAAGCCCAGTACCCATCAATTTATACAGTAAATGTAAATGAGTTTTAAGGGGGTCAAATGGATAAGACTCAAGATAATAACGTTCCAACTCGGAAAATATGGGCTGGAATGCACAAGCAATTGAGGTCTTGTATCAACTTCAGTCAGTAAGTTGGAGTAAAGGTGAATAGGAGGAAGAATTTGGTGAGAAAGTGTAGAGGTTTTCTATGGACATCAGGTCTTCCAGCAGCCTAAGGAGGAAAAAACTCAAACACAATATCTTCTTGAATTCAATTTTTCAAGGAAACTGAAAGACATTATACCATCACTATAATCAAACATTCACGATAATATAGTTACACCAATCCATGTGAATCATTCAATCATAAACTCTCTCAGTATCAGAGGCAAATAAGATGGAAGAAGAAAGATGACTTAGATTAATCAAGAAGTCTCAAATCAAGTTACATAACCAGAGAACCAATGTTCTTCATCAAAATATTACAATAAGGGAGCCTAGCTCAACCATTGACCATTACAAATGATCAAAACTGCCTATATATAAGCAGAATTGCTGCAACCATCAGGAGTGTGATAGGATTGCTGCATTCAAAGTTTTCAGTCGGCGTCTGCTCTGTCAGACTGTGCATACAGTCTTCTGTTGTTAGATGCGAGCTCTAAATTTTCCTCTTTTTGGCTTTCCATTTATGTGTTGAGACGAGGTTTCAACCACCTCCCTCAGTTTCAATAACTGCCTTCATTGGGATTAGAACGAGGCCTGACATCCATGAATACTCCAGGCAACACCAAAAAATTTCTTCGGGTCAATCTTGACGCCTCGAGGCCATGCAAATCTTCTTATGTGGCCAATACGGGCGCAACAGGTGGCTCGACTTAATTCGATTTGAGGGTGGTTTAACTGGGCAAACCCAAACATTTTCATTTCCCTTTGGAAATCATGGGAAGAATGCCACATGATTTACAACAAGATGCTCCCGAGGTCAGATATGAATCACTGTCTGATTCCAATGAGATATGTTGCAAATTCTTGTGATAACACTTTCTTAGGAACTACTTGAAATCTTCTCCTTTGAACGTTAATGTTGGCTTCGAAAATATTAACATCTGGCGGAAGACCCGAGGTGACAAAGAAACATAAGAGCGGTCACGCAGTGGAATATTTCTTTGGCCTGAAATAAATTTATTGGCGCACCAAGAGACCATCTCCTTACAGTGAAAAACTTCAGGGACACAACTTGCACGAGCAATCCCAGAGGTCCAAATTATTTCGTTCTGGGCGGCAGGGGATGCATAATAATAATATGCTATGGCCCACTAGAAGTTCTAGTGCTTGCGCCCGAAGATGTTGACTGTATCTCCACAGAAATGTTGTCAAGATGATGCCACAAGTTTATGAGAACGTTCGTTTTCTTGAGACGATGGTTGAAATGAACAGTTGGAGGCGATAATATAACCCTCCGCAAATGTTGGTTCAATGCTTATGAATAGGAAAGATCCTCGAGCCTTTCGCTCATTAATGACAATCTCTATGGGTGATGCATGATGAGTTGTTAGCAATAAAGCTTACTTATTTCATATTTAGAAGTGTGAAGGTGGTGGGTACGACGAAGAGCAATTAAGGATTGGAGGTTTCGTGAACGTGCCAACCCGACGACGTGTGAACGACATTCCATAATTTTGAAATCAACACTCAGAGGGGATAATATAACCCTCCGCAAATCTTGGTTTAATGTGTATTAATAGGAGATATCCTCAAGCCTTTCGTTCATCAATGACAATCTATAAGGTTCTTGCACGATGAGTTGTTAGAATTAAATCTTTCTAATTGCATATCTAGAAACAAGACACACACACACACACACACACACACACACACACACACACACACACATAAACATTTTTTTATTGTAGACAAGTGCGAAGGTGACGAAGACATGGAAGAGAAAGCAAGGAATGGCAAGGTATAAAAAGCGGTCAGACGGGATTCAAAACAGGGTTACGGGGGATACTGAAGAGAGGTGAGTGTCCGACGGTCAAATTTTATGTCTCAGAATTTTTGAGTGCAAAACTTGTAAAACGAAAGAGACCATGATGTGGCAGTTCAACGACCGATTTGTATATTTGTGGAATTCCGGGAAAGTGGCTAAGCATGGAATAGGGAAAGGATCGGTCGGTCTTGTTTTCAGAATTAAGGATTGAATATTTCGTGAACAGGCCAACCCGACGATGTGCAAATGACATTCCACGATGTTTGAAATTAACACTTGGAAGGGATAATATAACCATCCGAAAATTTTGGTTTTATGCGTATTAATGAGAGATCTCCTCAAATCCTGGTTTAGCATTAATGCTTGCTAATTGCATACTTAGAAATAAGACCTTATATATATACACACATAATAT
>ML790422.1:147203-168401 GCA_009831015.1 Picea engelmannii
AAATTTTAAAGAAAATACCAACCTAGTCTACACAATACAACTTTTCTCCCTCCATTCTTGTTGAACCGAGACATGATTGTTGAAGTTATGTAGTGATCTTGTTATTTCCACCCCTTAATGCCATGTGTGATACCTTTTCTATTTTGTGTAATGTTGATTCCTCGTCATTCCCATTCTAACTTTGCTAAATCCACAATAATTGTTTCTGCCATAAAGTACAACTTCAAAGAAGTTTGTTCCCTGTTAAAAATTGAAGGTTGTTAATTGATAACTATGCCAGAGTTTCTATGGTTGATAATTTCTTTTATCACTTGACTCATGGATTGATTTTACTTGGAATTAGGATTATCTCACATGTATTTCAAGGATCTCGGTTTGATTTTCATGTGTAGTTGTACTCTTGATACTTATTTGTATATTTTCCTTAAGCATTATTATTGTAATAATTTATAAATAAACTTAGTGTCAATAATTCAAGAACCACACCAACAAAATGGTAACCTAAAAATTACTTCATTCCTTCAAGCCAAAGATTGCATGTTTTGTTTTTGGTAGACCATTATCAACTAAGTGTGCAAGATGGCACAACTGTATTCTCCCATAATCAGTTATGTGATGCATCTCTAGTTCAATTTTCCATTTAGGTAAAACAAACTGCATGTAGAACTGATAAATCATGCACCAAAGACATCTATGATATCTAGTTATGAGATACAATTACATCCATAAAGGTGGTGGAAGGTATCTTTTCCACTTGTAACATTTCATGAGGAAGGAAATTAAGACATTTTAATTAAAATATGAGAGATTTTAGGAAGAAAACATTGCAAGCTTGCTAATCTAGAACATGTGTCATGGGTGCTACCCATTTCAAGTGCTTGTGATTTTATTTGCCATTACAGGCTATAGAATCTCTGCCAAGTAGAAGCTAGCAACTTGTTCCTGCCTAGGGTCTTATTTGTCACACCTCAAGTTTCCAGCTAACCTAGAGGTTGAAATTAATGAAAAAATGATTGAATTGATACGAGTTGGTTTGAAATTGTATTTAATTTTTCAGGACCTGTTTGTGAGCTTAAAGCTCAACACTATCAAAATATTTGAAATAAAATATTCAAACCCTATTTTGATGCAATTATGTATACACTATAAACTATGTTGTTGTTGTGATTTATGTTCTAAAACTCTTTCTAGTTGCATTTTGTCTTATACTTGTGTGTGGCTCGTTTTGCCACTGATATCAGCTCTGATTTCTAACACTTCAATGTGCAGAATGTATCTGATAAAGTTGTTGCAACTCAGAAGGCCATTTTAAGTACTATTAAGATTTTTGTTTTGGGTTTCATACTACAAGGTATTTTTTTGGGGCTTAGTCTCCTTTTTTGGTAATTAACCTTTCAGTGATTTGTATTAAAAATGATGATACAAAATGGGGAGAGCAGATCTCTCCCTCTAAATTGTTTGGTGCTAGGTCATTTTAATTTTCAAGTATCCAATATTTCCTCTGGCCATACACTCAGTTGGGAGATAAATTATCACCCATTGTACAAACGTTTCCAGCCTCCTGAGTCCAGAGCTAAACCATGATTTTCTATACGTTTGACAACATTGTCATACCTATATTGTATTTCCTGGCCAGTATACTAAGAGACACAAAACAATGCAACATAAGGTCCTACCTTTAAATTTAAACATCGAACTATAGATTCCCTACTCTTCAATGTCTTTGACCTACTTTGTTGGATTGTGTTGCTTCAACAACCTGCCTCATTCTTCTTGGGTCCATCTGCTGCCCTCTGCCTCTTCTCTTAGTTTTGACCTATTGCTCTAGCTCTGCCACATTGTTTTCAATTGGGTGTCATTCTATTGCTGAGAAAATTCTTCACTTGCACCATGACTTCTCCACTAGCTCATAGTGTGTTTCTTTGAAGTGTTGAATATTCCTGGTTCCAAAACCTGCAAGAAAGCATTTGTTGTGGTATTCCATCTCCAGTAGAGGGATCTACACCCTTTCATATCATTATGATCCCTCTGAAAAGATCCTAGATCCTCTCTTTCTTCATCTTGTAGTTGTTGTCTGACCTTTGGTCCTGCTTATGCCCATTCCTCCACCCTCTTTCTAGTTTAAGGTGAGTGGTGTTCTTCATAGTCCTTTTGACATTTTCTCTTTACTTTATTCTTCCCTCATTTGTACCTCCTTCAAGATTTTTCACCTTGTCTAATTTTTCATCATCTCATATTCAGCTTGTGGCCTGCCTCTTCTACCCAACATCTTCTTAACCCCTTGGTGTTGGCATCCCAAATTTTCCTTTCTACCTTTGTCTGCATTTGTATGATTTGTAGTTAATAAGTTATAAGATGTAACATCCTAATTCCTGTTATTCTCATCTCATCATTAATTTCGTTGGTCTGTGCTACCCTATTCGCTTCACTAATCATTGGACATCCTCGTTTCCTTCTAGTTTATCTATTTTTTGCCTTGCCATCATTCTCCCCACCCAAGATTTCATCGTGTATGATGAGGCATGTGTTGGACTTGAATGCCTTCTTTAATCTTTGCATTGTTTTTATGATTGATATCATGCAGACCCCCATACTCATTGATCATGATTTGGAGCCTACCCCATATCTTCTGCAACCATTTCAAAGTCTCTCACCCTTCGTTGTTATTATGCCTTTGTTTGGCCTTAATGACAATTAGCCATAGCGGTTGTTATTTCGAGAATGAAATGGAATAACTCTGTTCCATATAATATAAGATAACAAAAGATAAGTTTTTTTATGTCCATAAATGACCAAGGAGAGGTCATTGGGACTATAAAGTAGAACTATTTATTCATGGATTATGTGAGAGTTAGGGACACTCCTAAAAAACAAAGAAAATTCAAGTAAAAGCAATTTTCCATCGATTTTCTAGGATGTGGGGACATGGGAGCAGGGAAACACATCCAAGGGACATGTGGAAGCACCCCCAAAATTCTAGCAAATGTCGGGTTCTCCAACATAGGGGAATCTGGATGAAATACTAAAAACTTAAACTTAAAATATATGAAAATTGAAAAATAAATCATTGAAATATTATATATAACAATTCGATAATAATAACATACATCATTACATGTAATGTATAAATCATAAGTGATACATGTAATGATGTAACAACATGATAATCACAATTTACAAATAATTTGTTACCATTGTATTTCTCATTATACTTAAAGAAATCAGAATATGATATAGATCTAAGTCTTAAGATAACCGATATAAGAACAAGTTAGTCATTTGTTGACAAATGAGCATTACTGCTCAAGGCAATGCCCCACTAGTCTCTACATTTTTGAATCATAATTATTTTCATTTTCTAGAATACTCGATGGCATCCTAATCAAGCTGAGTTGTGCATCATCAAGTCCCTTATCATCCACTTGTGCACTAATTTTACAACATTTTATTTTTTGGGTGTGTTGATGAAATGGGCCTAGTTTTGGGTGTGTTGATGAAATGTTTCTTAGAATCCCTTTCGAAGAAGGTGCAACACAACCCCACATGTTTGGAAAATTGTTGGTGTATTTTACCTGAATGTGTTCCCTTACAAAGTGCACCAAATGAGCCCTTAAAGGTCAATGTGTTGTTCAAACACATCCAGGCAAGGCTCAAAAAATCTCACCAAATTCTGAAGTAAAATTAGTCAGACAATTGTCTTTTAGTTAGCTTTGTTCTTATGAGGTAAATTTGCAGTGGGATTATTGTTGATATTCACTGATATAAAATGCTCAATTGCAGGGCATGCTAACAAATGAAATTATTGTAATTGCTAAAACTGGCGACTCTTGGTTCAATTGCCAGAAAAGTGTGGGTAAGTCAAACATCATTTCTTTGTAAGGGACACTTCGTAATTTAGTAACCTGTTGTTGCCAACAGGTGGAAACCTATTGCATATCATTTCTGGTTTCAAGGTTTTTTCTATGAAGAAAAATTACCCTTTATTCTTTTTAGCAAAATATGAATCACATAATGAAATGTTAAAGTTCAAGGTGTGTTTCGAATACTATGGACAGGAACGAAGTTTTCTCTTCTCCTGTCCATTAGTTTCTTAGCTTTACTTAGGAAATTTTGGAAGGACTAAATGCATAGGTATTCCTAATTTTCAAGCAAACTATTTCGTGCCAATTCAAGTTACTGTTAATCAATAGCAAAATAACACTAACACCAAAAATCCAATGAGTGATGAAAGATAAATTAGTTTCTCTGATGAGGGACCTACTCTCACGGTTCTCTTTTTGCAGGTATAATTGCTTGTGTATTTGCAAGCAGTTTGTTCCCTGTGCTAAATGTGTGTTCGGAAAGTATGAGTTCCAAATGCAGTATGGATCAATTGGCTAGTCTATAGGAGAAACACTGGGATATTCTCAAGCAACGCCAGACAAGCGTGTAATTGCATGCATTGGTGATGGAAGCTTCCAAGTGGAGATGCAAGGATTTTTATTTCAAATTCTGAAACATTGTTTTACGATTGACAATGACCGAGTACCGATGTCTATAAGATTTGAAATATTGAATTCGTTTGAATTATCTGTTTTATCCAAAAATTAGCGAGTATTTATCCCCAGATGTATTCTTCCTTATTTGAACATGTCACAATCCATGATGTGTCTACCATGATTCGAAAATTGCAGAATCCTATCGTTTTTCTGATTAAAAATGGAGGATACACTATAGAGGTCGAAATTCATGATGGACCATACAATGTAATAAAGAATTGGAACTACACCAATGTAGTGGATGCCCTTCATAATGGTGAAGGGAAATGTTGGATTGTCAAGGTATTTTTTCTTTATATTCATAGCATGGCCAACCCTTTTACAAGGATTTATTGTTTCTTTTATGATATGAGAGTATTTGGTTGCTTGTCCTTTTTTCCATTTGCTGAGGCCCACTTCCTAACTGACTCTTTTTCCTTAAAAAATACATTATTGTAGACTTAGGGACTTCCCTTTTAATTGGTCAAAACTCAGTTTCATATTGGTGGACTATTTTTCTAGTTTTACATATCTTGAGGTATCTATTGCATTGTTGACATTACAAGCTAGTATGTCAGCTGAGGGAAAACTGCAGTTCTTGTTAGGAACCTTTGTAGTTGTTACTTTCACTAGAAGTTTATGTGTTGCTCAGCCAATTGAGGGACTAGTAAAGCAAGAAAATAAATTTTGCCTCAAGAAAATCAGAATGATCTGAATCTGTCAGTTTCTTTTGTTGATTCTTATCATGTATAATTTGTTTGTAGAGTGTGGATTTATGTGGGGTAGTGGGCTCTGGGCTGAAGCATGCTATTATAAGGTGATTATACAGTGCTTATTGCCATTTATATGTTTATTCCCTACTATTCATTGTCACCGAGGCATGTGTTGCTGGCTTCCATATAATTGTTGAACTTTATTTTATAGGTCTTTGTTTGTTCATTTTTAGACTCATCTAACTGGTTATTTTATCATATCAAAATGAGTAATACTAAATCAATGATCTTATGTTGGTTATGTTGGGGATACTAATGAAATTATATTTTAAAAAACCATGAGCTTCAAGTATCCATCCAAGACTAGTTTATAGGACACAATGCATTTTATAGAGCTTGTTATGTTCCATCTTTGTAATCACACACTTATTTTATTGGTCTCTACTCTGAGAAAGAAGAGATTGGTCTCCCTCCAAGGTGGTGTGTTCACCAGGGAGCAATCAACGACTTTAAACTATCTGGGAGAGGAAGTGAGGGGAAGGATCGATCTCACTGGTACTTTTCTGGTACGATTTGATGTAGAATTGAGGAGGGGAATTGGTCACTTACGGTGTATGGTTGAATGAATATCCTTTAATGGGGACTTATCCTTCCTCTCGCGGTCTGGCGGTAAGGCCTTATCTTTTTTTAATATAATGTAATAAAGAAACCAATATAGTTAATTTCCTTGCATAGAATTCCCTTCAAATAATTGTATAGTTTCTCCAAAAAATCAAGAAACTTTTTGATGACAGGCTTTCAACTTCATTCAAATAAGACCTGTTTTTAAGCTATGGTTTTAATGAGAAAGTTAACCTCAAAAAAACATGAAATAGGAACCCTTGAAACAGGGTTATGCATAAGCTTCTAAAATCTGTTGCAAAGGCTGGTTTTAAATTCAGTTTTCCTCCAAATAATTTCCAATATTTTCAATATGTTTAGCTAGTTCATTGAAGTATATGTTGGTGGTTGAATATGGATCAGAAATTCATATTTAACACAGACAAGACATAATTTACTCAAACTGAAACTATATTATTTTAGCCTAAGACTTAATATATTGACTACTTGAATTGATCAAGCCTCTACCTCTATCTCGATCCTCCATGTAGATATTCTCCTCAACCACTTGAGCTAGACCCTTTTGAGTCGTAAGCTTGAGGATTGTGAACATAGAAATAGTTTTTGGTAGAAAATTTATATTATGAAGGTAGGTTTTCGAACTTGGGACATCTCTCTCTTGATGGATATTGATAAATGAAAACATACACTTATATGTAGAATCAAGGGGAGCATGTGATGAATTTTAGTAGTAGCGACCTCATGAATGTAGAAACCAAAAGAAATATTTGTAACTGAATTGAATGGGGCATTGTTTGTGTCAAGAATGAATTATTAGAGAGTGAATTTAACAACCAATAAGTTCCCTGAGATTCCTTTGTAACCATTGTTTTTCAATTTCCAGTGGGATGGATGCCTAAAAATGTCCTAATTGGAATAGAGATTGCAAGTGGCCATTTTTGAAATTTATTAAGAAGGAGGTTTGGAACATGATTTGTCTCTAAGTCAAGATTGTGCTTGTTACCCCTCATATTGTAGGATGAGTAAACTTGTGATTTTCATCACATTACAAGTTTTTCAGGATGACACTTATGGAGAATTCGATGGATTAGGGGTACACACCTCTTTTGATGTTGGAGATGATGCTACCTTTTGATTGACTTGTGGTGGATTGCCATGGTTCCTCTATTGGATTTCTTGTCATGGTGACATATCATTTATGGATGGATTAGCTAGTTAGTGGATAGTTGGTGGTGATGCTTGCTTCTTCATATGACTTGTATTGACATCATGATGTTGTGTTTGATATGTTGTTCATCATGTATTACTCCTATAACATATGTATAAGGGTTCTAGCCCTCCCAAGGGGTTGGAAAATGACAGTGTGAGTTGAAATATGATCACCTTAGTGATTATTGATCATATTGATGTCTTTATTTGGTTGGCATCATGGTAATGCAGAGTGCTTGGAATTTTCCCCTTTCTTTCACATGGTTTCACACTCTTTATGGGGTAATTTGGAATGTTTTAGGATGATTGGAGGCCTATTATTGGATCTCTCTAGATTATATGTATTGGTTTGACACTTAGATTAGTTTATGATCCTATGTGGAGCACCCCACTTCATTGACACATATGTGGAGGCACATACATACTTGTCATACTCTTGTTGCTTCAATAATGTGATCATCCTCCTCCATTGATGATATTTGATCTTGGCATGATGGACTTCTTGTTTGAGGAGAGCTCTCTTCCTTTACACTCATTTTTAGACTTTTTTTTTATCCCTCTCAATGATTATGTTTGACATGGTGTAACATAGTTTGAGTCTAATTATGTGGATTCCTTTTCTTGATTGGATACTCTTGGCACATGGATCGAGTTGAAGTACCATTCTTAATGGAGTGCTCCATTGATTCCATCTTATTTGCACATATGTTGAGGCATGGTCTCTTCTTTATGGGGTTGTCCCTTTGGTTTATGGATCGAATGGATGACTTAATCGTCTTCACCTTTTAGGATCTACTATCTTTATTTTATATTTTCTTTGAAAAGACTTATTGGTTATTTAGAAAGGAAAATGAGCTCTAGTTAGCTAAGTGACGAGAAAAATGGTCTATGCACTAGGTTCCTATGTGTTCATCATAGGAGACCTATTAGTATGAGACCAACATTCCTCTAATAAAATTATACTTTTATGCCAAGACTAAAAGAGCATTACATGTAGCCAGTGGAGGATGAGAGAATGTTTATTACACTATCATTCTTGAAGTCAAAGTTGAAGAACGTGATTGAAAAAAAATCATTACATAGTTTCTACTAATAATTCACATGTTATGGAGAGTTTCATGTAACTAAGAAAGAAATATGATTAGTGGTGCTTGTATCACATGAAAAAAATAACTTTATGTATGCTTCAGGATCATTTATTTCTTCATTACTTTTCTACAACTCAATTTTGGGAATCGGTACATAGTAGGATCCAAGTGACATACATTTTATGTACTACCCTTAATGGGATTAAAATGGGTGATAGGACTTTGACTGTGCACCATACTACTACTAGGTATAGATATACATGATGACATAATATCCCTTAACCTACATCTCTTATTGTTCATGCTTACTTATGACAATCAAACTGAGAATTTCTTTTTTTTTAAGGCCTAATCTATGCTCAACATTGATTACAAGTTATGTGTCCTTTTACTTTTTTATAAGACAATAAAAATATAAGGGATAAAAGAGACCTCTCATCCTTGGAAAGGGGTCAATTTTTAGTACAAATGGATGATTAGAAAGGATTTCATTCATGGAATGTGACCTATCAATATTCTTATACTTTTGGAATTATTGATGGATAAAATTATGTGCACTCTTATTTAAGAACATCTTGTGATGAACTTGTTTGAAGGGTCCTTTCATAATTGATGAATTAGTAATAAAGAATGCATAATAGAAGTGGTAGAGAAAAGATTAATATATCCCGATCTTGACAGAAGTGGTGGTCATGATCAACACATATGAACTTTGTGGTAAAATATCATCAAAATTGATAGAGGGATATGCATAAACATAACCCCTAATGCTTGCAACATTGTTTGGAGGATGGAGAAATTATGTTTCCTTTTTCAAAAATGTAAAATGAGTATATTGCAATTTAATGAATACATTTTCCTATTATTATACATGGTTTTATACGTTATCAAAAAATTCTCCAAGTCTTTACAATGTTTTATAACTCAGTGAAAGATGCGCCAATATTTTATAAGATTTTATAATTCAATGAAAGATTTGCCAAGTTTTTACAAGATTATATAATTGACTAAAATATTCGCTGAAAAATTATATAAACATATTATATTATTGATAAAATAGCCTTCATTTTTTCCTATGTCCCATGAGGATTCACCCATATATTATACATATAAATTTAGGGGGGGTTCTTAAAATCACCCATGGTCACGAAACAATAGGAGTGCAATCTAAAGCCCGCCTACCCAAGAATTTGTGGTTAGAGAAGTGGCTGGGTATGGAATGGTGAAGCGGTTGGTCGGAGTTGCTATATAAAAGCACAAGTGAAAATGTGAACCCGCGAGTGCGCCAAACCGTGAAGCTAGACATTTTCGGGAAAACAACTAAGTAATGAGAAAGATAAAGTACAGGGAAAAGAGAAACGTGAATTTGGTTAAGTATAGATGACGAAAAAGAAGGGTTAATATATTCACATCTATAATAGATATCCCATTTCCTAGCAAGATCTTTTCTGCATGTTTCTGGAGAAGTTATATACTTAGTTCATATAATTGGAAAGAAGTGTGAAGGTGGGGGGCACATAAAACAATGACTAGGAATTGGAAATTGTCTGAACCCGCCAACCCGACGATCCGCGAAAGATATTTCAAGAAATGGTCGTGGAAAGCGGTCAGACGGGCTTCAAAATAGGCTGACAAGGGTTCCCGAGGAGACGTGATGCCCCGACGGTCAAATTGTATTAATCGAAACTTTTGAGTGAAAACTGTGTAACACAAAATAGGGGCCGATGTAGGAGTCTGGAAGTCAATTTGTATACGCGGAAGTTGGGGGGATATTTGCAGGTCAAGGAACACTGGAAGTGCACTTCGCTTGTCCGGGAACCCGCAAGCGAAAAAGTTGGGTAAGTATGGAATTGGAGGTGCGAAAGAGATTCCAAGAAATGGAGAAATATGGAAAGTGGACATAGGGGCTTCAAAATGGGGTGATAATAGTTCCCCAGGAGACGTGAGGACCCGAAGGTCAAATTACGTGTCTCAGAACTTTCATGTGCAAACTGTGTATCACAGAAGAGGGTATGATGTGGGAGTGCGGCAATAAATTTGTATATCATGGAGGTCTGGGTGCTGTTTGCAGGTCAAGGAACAATGGAAGTGCAATATAGAGCCTGCCTGCCCGGGAATCCGTGATCTGAATAGTTGCTAGGCATTGAATGGCTAGTGGTCGGTCGGAGTCGCGATATAAAAGCACAAGTGAAAATGTGAACCCGTGAGTCCGCCAATGCATGCATTGAGACATTTTCGGAAAAACGACTAAGTAACCAGAAAGAGATAATAGAGGGGAAAAAGAAACAGGAATTTGGTTAAGTATAGAAGAGGGAAAAGAAGGTCCAATATATTTAAATTTGCAATAGGTATTCCATTTCCTGGAAAGATCTTTTCTATATGTTTCTAGAGAAGTTGTATACATATTTCATATACTTGGAAAGAAGTATGAAGGTAGTGGGCACAGGAAACAACAACCAGAATTTGGAAATTTCTTGAACCCGCGAACTCGATGATCCGCGAAAGAGATTTCAAAAAATGGTCAAGTGTGGGAAGCGGTCAGACGAGCTTCAAAATAGAGTGACAAGGGTTCCCGAGGAGATGTAAGGCCCCGACTGTCAAATTGTATATATCGGAACATTTCAGTGCAAAATGTGTAACATAGAAGAAGGGATGATGTGGGAGTCTAGAAGTAATTCTGCATATCGCAGAAGCTGGAGTGTTGTTTGTAGGTCACGAAACAATGGAAGTGCAATTTAGAGAAAGGGGAAGTGCTCATTCGGAATCATGATATAAAAGCATGAATGAAAATGTGAACGCGTGAATCCGCCAACCCACACAGCAAGAAATTTTCAGAAAAAATGACTAAGTAACCAGAAAGAGAAACTACAGGGGATAAAAGAGTGGGAAAATAGAAAGGTGGAGGGAAATTTTCATAAGCGGGAATTGGTTTCAAACAAGCCCCATTGTTGCAAAACCATCATTTTCTAGTAATTGTGAGCAAATGCTTTGTTGAAGATTAGATTTTATTGCAAGTTGTGGGAGTAATCGTGTTCTTGATACATTCTTCCATGACTTTAACATATTAACTTAAGTATTAAACTTCTTACATGATGGGTTGTTAGCATTAAAGATTAATAATTGCATGTCTAGAAACAAGAATGACGATGTTGAATTTTAATATTGTAGTTGATTTCATAGGCCCATTTGACTACGACCACCATATTTCATTTTGTTTTTCCTTTTATTAATTCGTGAACAAGAAATTTGGTAATTTCATTAATAAAGTAAAAAATGCTCAAATAGAGGCTAGGGGATGGACAACTAATAAAATGTTCCCTTTCAGACTAAAGGAATCAAGCAAGCGAAAGGGAAATAAGAAATCATTTTCTTAGCAAGGCTGAGATGAAAACAAAATTTCTATGGCGGGGCCTAGACTGCAACATTGTGATTTGGTCTTGCTATGTTCTATCTACATTACGAATAGAATTGAACGTTGGTTTGAAACTATCTGAAATTCATTTTTGTTTCCATAAAATCCCGATGGATGGACACACTGCATTGTCATATAATTTTTAAATGCTCCATTTTAGATCAAATTACTTAAGCAAATACAATATCGAAGAACTATGAGACTATCGAACCATGCCAATGATAAGAGGTGTTAAATTCAGAAAATAAGCATCAACCAAGACTCCAAGGAATTTTTTTTAATAGTAAATCCATTAAAAAAAAAAAGAATACTGGGCACTGTATATCTATACATAGAAATTGGATCGAGTTCTTTGGGCCAAAACATTGAAGATATTTTCCATAAACACAGGCACAAGATCTGCAACATGCATGAGCCATCGAGATGCTCTTCAACATGCATACAAAATTGATTACCATGCTTTTTTTTAGGAAACCCTTGCAGTCTTCTCCTCAAGGGGTCAATGCCCGGTTCCCCATCTCAATATCTTGCAGAACACCTGAGGCGACAAAGAAATAGGAGAGTGGTTCCATAGTGGAATAAATCCTTGGTTTGAAGCAGATGAATAACATTCCTGTGGTAAAATTGATAGTTCTCACAAGCTTCCCATGAGGAAGAAGATGAAAAACGTTCCAGGGAAAACGAAAGAGCCTAAAACTGAAAATTAGGACACACCAAGAAACCACCTCCTCACAGTCGAAAACTTCAGGGACACAGGTTGCATGAGTAATTCTAGAGGCCAAAATTAGTCCATTCTGGGCAGAAGGAGATGAGTAGTAGGAATATGTCCTGCACCAGTGGGAGTTCTGGTCCTCATCCCCTAAGATGTTAATTGTATATCCAGAGAATAGGAGAGTGGTCCCACAATTGAATAATTTTTTGGCTTGAAATATATCTTTGGGAGAATCAATAGATCATTTCCTTACAGTGAAAGAATTCCACCCAGAACTAACTAATTTGGACCTCTGTAATTCCTACTTTCGAGCTGCAAATCAGCTATTGCATTCAACATCGGTTTTTTTTTTTGAAACCCCTTCTTTTGGTGTTGTTAGGGCCACCATCGCCGAGCCAGGAAGTGCCGGTTGTTATGGTTGATTTCAATTTGGACGCAGGAGTGGGAACATTGTATGCATTACCATCATCCATTGTCGTATCATCATCCATAAGATCATATTCTTCCAGCTCGCAATCGATCACATCAACCTTTCCGTCGACCATCAATGCAGGCGGGCAGGTTGTCTGAGCAGGAAGGGTTGCCTTGGAATTCTTTGGCTTGAAATATATCTCTCAGTGCACCAAGGGACCATCTCATTTTTTTCTCCTGGGCGGAGGGAGATGAGTAGTAAGAATATGCCCTGGAATACTGGAACCTCTGGCCATCATGCCCGAAGGTGTTTACTGTATCTGGTCAGAACTGCTGTGGAACTGTTGCCATAAGTTAACGAGAATTTTTGTTTGCTCCATATGATGTTTTAAATGAAAATTGGGGAGGGATAATATAACCCTCCACAAATCTTGGTTTAATGCGTATCAATGGAAGATCTCCTCGAGCCTTTCGTTGATCAATGACAATCTCCAGGGTCCGTGCGTAATGAGCTATTACCATTAAAGCTTACTAATATCATATTTAGAAAAAAGTGCGAAGGTGGCAGTGACCACGAAGAGCGATTAAGAATTAGAGATTTTGTAAAGGCGCCAACCGACCGATGCACGAAAGAGATTGCATCATTCTTGAAATGAATACTTGGAAATGATAACACTCTTCTCTGCAAATCTTGGTTTATGATCCGGATTATTTTCAGCATGAAATGAGAGTGGAGATATAATAAAGAAATGGACATAGATATCACATATATTCAATAATATAACATAAATGTATCAGAGATGCAACCATAAACATAGATATACAATAATACATGATTTCTATTAATATAATAAATGTACAGAGACTGTAAAAATACAGAGTGAAAGACTCACTAGAATGGTGGCAGCTTATCTCTGAGAAGAGATGTGACGGCTACTTGCATTCGCAAGAAGATGATTACAATGAGGCTCTTAAGGCCTTTTTACAATAAACAGGAATGCCAAAAACCCTAGACATCCAAAAACCTAACCCTAGGAGATGAAGCGCCAAAAGTCATGTGGGTCCCATTTGGGTAAGTTAGTACATCAACTTCCTGGGGTCGTAACTTTTGCATACGATTTCCGTTTTAGGCGTATGATAGCCCGTTGGAAAGGTATCATCGAGGATATTCATTTTGGGGGCTCAATCTTCCTTTAGCTATCATTGAGAATCTCAATCCCGAAAAATCTTCATTTAGGCCCTCAAAATGGCCCCAGAAGTTAAAACTACTAAAAATAGTAAATTGCCAGAAAACTGTTTTGAGCTAGTTGGAAAAGGTGGGTGGCCACCGATATCCACCTGGATCATTTTAATTCTATTAATGAAAAATCTTCTCCATCCTTCCGGATTAATGAAAATCTTAACGGTTCCTGCATGATGAGCTACTAGCATTAAAGCTTAATAATTGCATATCTAGAAAGAAGTACGAAGGTGGCGAGGATGGGGAAGAGCGACTAAAAATTGTACATTTAGTCCACCCACCAACCCGCAAAACAGATTCCAAGAAATGACTAAGTATGGAAAGCGGTCGGGTGGGATTCAAAAATAGGGTCACAAGATATACTCAGGAGACGTGAGGGGCCGATGGTCAAATTGTATGTCACAATGACATATTTCGGTTGTCAATTTGTATATCATGGAATTTTGGGTGCTGTTTGTAGGTAGCGAAACAATGGAAGCACAATGTTGAGCAAGCCTGGCCAAGAACCGACGATGGTAATAGTGGCCAAGTATGCAATGGGCAAGTGGTTGGTCAGACTCATGATATAAAGGCATTATAAATACTCGAAATAGGGAATATTGACGGGCTTGAAAAACAGGGCCACAAGCTCTACTCACGAGACGTGAGGGCCCAATGGTCAAATTGCATCTACCCCAACTGTTGAATGCAAAATGTGTAACATGGAACATGAGACAATGACGTATTTTGAGGGTGAATTCTTATATTGCGGAACTTTAGGTGATGTATATAAAAGCATGAGACATTCAGAAAAAGGACACATTCGAAAAAAGGACCAAGTAAACAGAAAGCAAAAGCAAACAAGATAAAGGGGAATTTATTTGCTATTTTGTAGATCGCGAAAGTCTGGGTGCTGTTTGCATGCGGTGGAACAATGGAAACACAATGTTGGACCCACCTATCCGGGAAACTGCGATCCAAAAAGTTTGTTCAATATGAAACGGGGAAGCGGTCGGTCGGGCTGGTGATATAAAAGTAACAATGGAAATCTGAAGATGTGAATATGCCAACTCCTGCACCTAGACATTTTCTGAAAAATGAGTAAGTAACCAGAAAGGGAAAGCAGAGGGCAAAAAGAAAGGGGATGGCAATTTTCGGAAGCGAGAATTGGTGTAAGAAAGACCCATTGATGGTCTTAACAATAAATATGAAGTGCATTAAACATGTGAACAAGTTATTCAATCAAGGAATAGATAAAGCGAGTCATGCTTATAGTTTCCAAGATTTGTTTGTATAAGAGAAGCGTAAAAAAGCTACAAGAAAATCAATTTTTGGATGTTTAAGTTATTGTACTGTCAGCTTCACCGCAAGTATAACAATGACGAATTTGAATTTTAATGTCCTCTCGTTGATATGATAGTTCCATTGGACTTCACATAGTATATATTCTTTTATTTCAAATTATTCCAGGAGATGAATTTTGCTAAGTTCATCGATCAAGGAAAAGTGCTAAAGCGAGCCACATACTACATTTGTGTCACAGAGCTTATATTAAAAGGAAAAACATGTCCTCTATAGTCTTTAAGATCATTAAAAAATTACCAAGATCCTGAATGTATTATTAATTTTCCAGAATGAAGCATACAACCAAGAACCAAGTAAACACCAAATTTATTGAAAGTTGAGGCCCAAGGAAACACATGAACACAAAAGGTGTCAAGCAATATCCCACAAGGTTCCATAGAGAAATACATATTGACCTTTGCATCAAACAATTTGATATATAAAAAAAACACACATGGCATTGGTTTTCTCTTACATCTGGTATATGTTCCCACGAGAAAATAACCCGGGCCATGGGATATGAACAAAAGTCTGCCAAACACAAGACAACACAAAACCAGCGGAGCTTCGCCACTGTACCCTAGGTATAACCAGACCTCAAAATGGGGAACAAGAAAGTTGTTTGTTACTATTTTACCATTAGGCAAGATCACTATGGACATTTTCTTCTGATAGTGCCATGGTCTATAACCACTAGTTTTAACAATGCCAAATTTCCATTATTATTGGAAATGCCTGATGGTCCTACCCAGAGGAGAAATCTATTTCGACGGTTTAAAGTATGGGCTCAAGTTATTTACAGTTGGATACTTTTTATGGGGTTTGTGCTCACGCTTCCCATTTATGGACTGGACAATCTTGTGCGTATACATCACCAACATTTGCACTTGCCTATATGAATTCCAATGCCCGAACACCCCAATATCTATAACGAGTTCTGAAAATATCAAACTCATGTTTCAATCCATGATGAGTCCTTTTTTTTCAATTAGGGCATCGAGAAAAGGCAGACACCATACCATAAATGTATAGTTGGAGACCATTTTATTTATTTATTCGGGTACCTAAAAAAATGCATAAATCTTGCCATGGTTATGTAGTTGGAAAACGATTGTCCAATTTGGGCACCCAAAAACATGCAGACTCCGCCAACAAAGCCACAACCAACCACCATTTTTTTTTTCATTTGCACACCCCAACAAATATGCAAAATTCTTACTGGGAGATGCAAAAAAAACATCAAAATAACAACATCGATTGCATTTGTAGTTAGGTTCTCCTTGTTGTTTCAAGTGCACAAGAAGAGACAAAATCTTTGAAAAGAGAATTTTACAGCTATAGATGTAAACTCCGAAGAACTCGAGTTCGACGAACATTCATCTAGGAGTTGAAGAAAAATTACAGACACACATGAGATATTTTCGTTTCCTTCTAAAGCTTGATATGATTTTTTTTTTTTTAGCCGATATGCAATATTGCATTGTCCTCATTTAAGGTAAATTTGATATGTATCTGAAAGTCACGCAACATGTATACATTGTTTGCCTTTTTCTGTAGGTATGCTAAATATGACAATTCTGCTAACCTAGGAAGCACATCTTGTAACGTAGGCTGTCTAATTGTACAATGTATGGTTGTGTTTCCCACGAGTCAAATGGAAACATTGAGGCAATGTCTATATATGCAAGGACATTTTTTATTGCATCGCAGACAATCAATTGTATCATCACTTATGAAAGCAGAAGCAGAAGCATGAGAGTTGCAGTTGGCACATACAGGCTGGAAGGGGGTCGAGTACGCATTCGTTGCAACCAAAACACCCTCATCCTAGAAACATGAGCATAACAGTTAATATATTGAACAATATAATATACAACTGCACAACAAAAAAAAAAGAAAAGAAAAACTGTAGAAATTTGGTGAAGGCAATTTGTATGAGCAAAGTGAGGATGAATCTGTAGATGTATACGCACAACAATTGTAGAGCTAGTTAGTTTCTTGAGATCCTGTACTATGTCTGCTCGTAATTCTGTTACAAATGTTGCTTGGGTTGTGCGAAATATCCTTTCTTTAACATCTTTTTTCTTTGTTATATTTTTGAAGAGCATAAGTGGAAATTGCCCTGTATGCAATTGTTGTTCCATTGACGAAAACAAATTTGAATAGGTGCCGAATAATTGTAGCTACAACATGGAACAATGCAACATTTCTGTAACTTAACCGAGATACATGGACATGTGAAAGTAAAGGACAAAACTGGATATGGAGAATGACACCATTGCCTTGTTGTTGTTTGACTCTCCATCTTTTATATGGAGAATGTGTTGGAAGCCAAGTTTTATTGCGAGTGTGACAACTGCACCAATGGTTCCGATTGGGTAGATGTCATTGCTTTGTGCAAGTTGGCTGATAGTTGTGTTCGATATGAAACAATATTCTAAACAAATAGCGTGAATTTTTTCCACAATACTTGTTTCGTTGAGCGATATAATCCGATCACAATCACCATGATCATATACTGTTTTGGGAAATATATTAAAATTTGTAATGGATATCCCATTACCTGGAAATATCTTTTCTACATGTTTTTGGACAAGTTGTGTGGGAATAGTCAGTGTGACTGTCATCAGGGCCTCCTTATCTGTCATGTCAGCACACATAATGGATCTACTATTGTTTTCCTAGTCCAAGTAGGTGCTATAGACGACCATTATGTCCCCGACGAACACTTGTCTAGTTCGGCGGCTGTTCAAGCCCTCTATTGATAATATTTTGGGTGTTACAAGTTTAGACTTGGTGACAGGTTTTGAACAAGGAAAGTAATGTGAATGGTAGTGTGCATCATTTTTTTGTTTTCTTTTTTCCTGGCATAAATGTACAAGTAGACGCGCAACTTGGATGAAATATGGAACCAAAGTTTTGCAACCAGACCTATTAGTTTGCAGAACTTGCGCTATGTTCGGCTTCTCGCTTGCGCTTATTGATACTTCTTCTGAACTGCAAAATATGTGTTGCGGATGACATCAAAATATTCACCATGCCATAGATGAATAAATAACTGAGGATATTTGTTTGGTGAACATATGAGGAACATAATGTATGCGTCTTTACCTTTGGCCTTGTCGGTCTGCAGATGTTTTGGATTATTGACTGCTCATGGCCATGTCACTAGTCCAACTTTTTCTGATGCAAGCATGTGTAGATGAACATCAGAAGGAATAAACAAGCATATGCATCGTATATTTTCCAAATTGTTCTTAATGTCACATACAGGTTCTAAGGAGATGGAATACAAAATAGGGTGTTCAAGGGATACTAAAGAAACATGAGGACCCAAGGGTCAAATTGTATGCCTTAGAGTTTTTGACTGAAAAAATGTGTAACAGTAAATAGGGCGTGATNAGAGGCGTAATCTTGAACCCGCCATCCCGGGAACCTGCGATTGACAAAGTGGGTAAGTATCGAATAAGGTAGAAGCATGACCATAAATGTGAACTCGTGAGTCCGCCAACCCGTGCACCTAGTCAGTTTCGGAAAGACGACAAAGCAAAGGAACTAGAAAGAAAAAGGAGATGAGAAAAATTAAGTATAGAAGAGGGAAAAAAAAGGGATAATAGAAAATGGAAAAATTATAAATGGGGAGGGCAATGTTTGGAAGTGGGAAGTCTCAACAAAGGCCCATTGTTGCCAAATCATAGTTTTCTAGTCCAATATTATATGCCCCCACCCGTTTTGTATGTTTAATCTACTAGCACAGTTGGTATACCTTTTCGAAGATTGTACCACATACCACTCTGTTGTGGCATATAAGAATTCATCTTCCTATCCAACCAATCTGTTTCTTTGAAGGTAGCAACGTCAAACATACAGTGGAAATGAAGGCAAGTTAGTATGCAGAAATACATGTAAAAGAAAGAAATATAGTTCTATTTATTTCAATGTAGCAACAAAGAGAATAAAATTCAAACGAGAATAAGCAGAAAGATACGTAGTATATAAATACAGGAAAAAAGGGTGCAAAGTAGTAGAACAAGTAGAAAAAATACACAGACAATAAATGAAATACTAAACACTGGAATATGAAATAAGAGTACAGGTATGCACCTCTATAACTCCTATGCTACATTCGCGCCAAAGATTCCATCGTCCTCTCCAGCCACTCTGTTTGTTTAAATGTAGCAATGCAAGAAAAATACAATGGACATGAAGGAAGTTAGTATGCAAGAAGACATGTAAAAAAATAAATAAACAGAGTTCAAAATTTTTCAATGTAGCGGCACAGGAAATATAAAGGACATGAAGATAAGTTATTATGTAGGAAGGTATGCAATATATACATACAATAAACTAGGTGAACACATATACATATAATAAATGAAACACAAAACAATGGAATATGAAATAACAATACAAGCATGTACCTTTCTATCTCCTCATCCACCGCTGTAGTAAAGACACCTTCGTTTTCTCTAGCTATTCTATTTGTTTGAATGTGGGAACACACACAATACAAGGAACATGAATGGAAGTTGGTATGCAGCGGAGAACAAGTAATATGTACATACACTAAATGAGAATCAACGAATAGAATAAAAGATAGTTAGAAACATGAACCTTTGCTTTTATCCATCCATGGATGTAAATATATAATTTTTTTCCTGCGTAAAATATATTACAAGCCACAAAATATTAAGAAATTGCACGGCCATAGCTAAATGGTTTTGGTTTTTTGTGGCAAAGTATCCAGATATGCTTCCAGACATGGAAATATAATTTTGCAGTATCTTTGGTGTACATATCATATTTCAAGTACAAGACAAATTGTATCGTGGTCACACCAGTCTGTGTAGAGGATAAAGAGGTTGTATTGTGATATGGGCACATTTCACCATATATGGTTAATAAGTGCATTTTGCACATGTTTTATCTTAACAAAAAGACAACAGATATTGTAATTGCACATGTAGTTATCCAATTATTTCTTATGCCACTATTTTGGATCATGTCAACACTGAAGTATCCGCACAATTTTACAGCAGAATAGGCGGGCACGAAACAGGCGCCAGATCTCGACTTTGCCAGACACGACAAACAACATAACTGCAAGTCCACTCACGGGTGCAGGATCTGAACACTGCAAAGTTCCCCCCCCCAAAAAAACAACTCCAACTGTTGGCGCAGGACCCCAACCTTGCAAAGTCGAAGTAAACAAAAGAAAAAAACAAGCAACAAACTAGCGAGAAAGCACGAACATGCCCAACTGCAGCCCCAGGGCCCCAAACTCGTAAACTTGAGCCAAACAAAAACAATGAACGATCGACGAACCAACAAACCAACGAACAAGCAACAACCATCGAACCAGTAAACAACATATGTATCTCCAACGATTACCAAACTGCAGCCGAAGCACAGAAGGAACCATAAACATATGACAAGCATGCCAGTAGAAATAAGAAAACATTCTTACTTGCAAATTGCAAACACTGAACAACAAATAACGAATAGAAAATAAAATTATGGCATCGAAACTTACTCTGAAATGATGAACGACAAAAGTGCATGTCAAATTGTGGGTGCAACACCTGGACCCCGCAAAGTAAAAAAAAAATAGATCCAATTGCGAATGCAGGACGCCAACCCTGCAAAGTTGAAGTAAACAAAAGCAAGCAACAAGCACCAATAGGTCCAACCGCAAGCGCAGGTCCCCATCCTTGCAAAGTTGAACCAAACAACAATAAGAAACAATAGACGAACCAACGAAGAAGAAGCACCCACCGAACCAGTAAACAATGTATGTAGCTTCAACGACGACCAAATTGCATTCCAAGCCTAGAAGAAGTATGAAACATACAATGCCTATTCAACTGGCGGTGGACAACAATATTGTCCAAATTCACTGCAACATTGTATGGAAAATTTCGAGGAAAAATGTACTCCGAGAAGCCTATCTAG
>ML790422.1:168451-216564 GCA_009831015.1 Picea engelmannii
TGGAAGTATTTCTTCATGCCAAGCAACCATGTCTTGGCATCTTCCTCCTTCTTATGTTCTCCATCGAATGTTGGAGGCTTAATCTTGTTCATCTCTCCTTTCAATTCCTCCCTTCCAGATTTTCGATGTTTTCTGGTAGGGGACGTGCTCGAACTGCTGTGTGTCTCCCTGTCCGAATGTTTTTGGGAGCGACTGTGATGTCGGCTATCACTCCTCGATCTACTTCTTCTCCCATGATTTCTGCGACTCTCCGTCATACCTGAGTCTCTTCCCTTCTCAAGTTTCTTCTCTATTCTTTCTAGGCTCTTTAAAAATTTTAATTTTAGCTCACCCTGCCGATCCCTGACTTTCATAAGTTTTCGGCTATCATCTCGACGAGCATTGGCCTCTCTTTGCAACCTTTCAATGATTTTCATCATGTGTCCTTCCTTATCTATCTCCTTTCCATGTCCATTGGAGTTCGATCCTTCGATTCCCAGGTTAACATCCTTTCCCTCCTGTTCATCTTCTATTTCGGGGGTAATCTGCACTTTTCCCCACTCCATACTCGGCGCTGGAATTCTGAGTTTTGTTGAACTCTGCACACGCACTGTGCAATTCAATTCAAAATTATCAGGCCTTTAAACCTTCACGAACAACCACAACACTTATAAGTCAGCTCGGACCAAATAAGAGACATTTCAGTTTAAATAAGTTTTCTTGAACTAGATGTATTATGTATCTCTCCTATTTTTTTTTTGTGCATTTTGCGGCAATTTCCAACAGTTCTGGCACTCGTCAGCCTTCTGAAATCTAATGTGCAGATGACTCGGATTTGTCGAGCCTTCGTTTTCTGACAACTCCTCATAATTCATAACAATCGATATTAATAAAGTGTTTCAATTTCACGAATTGTCTGAGCTCTGATCAACTCTGTGTTTTTCGGGTGTTCGAAACTTCAGTTTCTGATATTTTGGGACTTTCGGGACCTTAAGTTTTAGTACCGAGGACTTCGGGTTTTCAGAACTTCCATATTCTCGGCATTTCGGGACTTCAAGTTTCGGGGTTTCGGCCCACAAGGCTTTCAAACCCGCTTTGTTCTCCAAACCCCGACTTCCGAAATTTCGACTCACTCTACCCTACGGGTCCACAACACAGCTTTCGCCCATTACCACGGTGGCACGTGGCCAATTCATGAGGGTCCACGTCACTTTCAACGACGTCATCGGGTCCCACCTTTCTTGTTTCTCCTCACACTCGCTAGCACGTGGTGCTCTTCCTGTGTCTACGGGGTACATCTTCCCGACTGAAGCTTCGGGTGTCGGGGTTTTGTGATCCCCAACGACATGAGTTCCTATTCTCACGAACTCCCGATCTCCAATTTGCCGATGCCCCTTTTGCTTTATCCCTTCGCGGTTAAGCCAAGGTCCATGTGACCGCAGTCTTATCTCCTATTGGGGTTTCAGACTTTCCAAAGCCGAAACACAATGTCCTCAGGATTCGCGATTCCCCGAACCCCGATTTTTGATTCGACTTTTCTATCGGGACTTTCCCAGATTGCTGGGATTGCTACCACACGTCCTCAATGAATGGACGGTCTCGATTCAATCTTGGGACTTCGGGACTTTTGATTCCCCGATGACAAAATCCTTTGTCAACTCAAAACCCCGGTAGCCTGTATACCGACGGGTCGCTCTATCTCCGCCACGTGTCTCAACTGTTGGACGGCTCGGATCAAATCTCGGGACTTTGCCCAGTGTAAGGTAAAAAATGCTCACCTACGTGAGTCCGGGTGTCCGGATCTCCGAATTGGACGATCACGCGACACACGTCCTTCCTTAGACGGACGACTCAGATTCTCTCTCGCTATTTTGGAGCTTTCGACCCTAAATACTAAGGTTTAACCTTCGGGCATCTCCCGATAGATCCAACGACTGTCGAGTTTTCCGACTGAGATCTGACGGCTCAGACCATTCCTAACCAAATCGGGATTTCACGTATCGCGATTTTCCAATCCCCTGTGCAATATCCAAAGGCTTTAAACCTTGTGCACATTCTCCAGATCTGACGGTTACAAGGGTTCGCCTTCCCTCCCGAATAGATCCTATGGTTCTAACACCATTGGTGTAGAGACCTGTCTCCCCGTGGCCATAGACCACACCAGCTGCGGTTTCATAGCACCGCTATACCTCTTGAGCTTAATAAAAACTCGTCAAGTGTCCCCTTGATACTTCGGAACAAACCAGGGTCCAAAATTGGTCCCCCCGACTCAATTTCCCTTCGCATTCTCGGTCCAAAGACCGCTCCACTGGCCCATCTAGGCTCAGTGTCGAAGCGTTGGCTCTGATACCAAATTGTAGTGTCACTTTTCGCAGCCCAGAGCTTACTAGGCTTTCAAACCTCTCGTCAGGCAATCTGTACATGGACTTTTACATAAACATACAAAATTGTATAATCACATGCGTAACAACAAAGAGATACATTTTAATTCTCAGAATAAACATATAGTTACTGTTATAATTAAACATTCCATAGCCTTTAACAATAATTCATTTACACAGCGGAAAAACATGATACATAAACAACATGGTCATGCACCACATAATCAAATCATAATTCAAATACTTATCTTTTAACAGCTATAGAAATCACCAACCAAGTGCAAGCCTTCCACGAACCTCCCAGCCTTAGACCACACTGTTCATCAGCTCAACAGTGGGTCACTCCCGAGATGGGACCGAGCTCCACCCCAAGGCAAGGAATCCTAGGCTAGGCTGAGGTTATAGGGAAGACAACACAGAAATATCTGGAAGGATTCTTCCCAAGGATGCCATCTTACACCCACTACTACCAGACCCTCATTCCCCACATGCCTGTTCCGCCCGGGAGTATACACCTTCACACGCACAGTCCATCGGTGCTAACCTCCCCCTATGGGTCTCGACAACAGGCTAGATCAGGAAGTCTCAGAGCCCGTAGCTGGTGTTGGACACTCTTTGGAAGAAAACACTTCCCAACAAACTCTTTCACCTGGAAAGAGTCGCTCGTAGGCCTGACAACCTGCCTCTTCCAACATCAACCACCTCCCTCAACTGGAGAGAGGTCATACACAAGCTCAGCACGGGCTTACTCTGTCCAGTATGCCACGTGTAGACCAGCACTGTGTGGCCACAACAGCCAATCGGGAAAATGAACACGGGCTTTCTAACTGGTTCAATAATGGTAGGACAATTCTTATTTCTCAATCTGACGACATGGGATAGACTCATGCTCGGTTCTCGAGAACGCATGACAAACAATCCATGCAGGATCCACACAGGTTCTAACTGTTCGGACATGAGTTGTACCAGGGTATTTCAGAAGTCAACACATGCTTTTCCTTTTTCAGGGATGAACCAGGGTATTCTTGCAGAGGTCGTACCCCTTCCACGCTCAGAGGTTCGGGGTCCCAATGGAGAGGATCCCCCTCACGCGGTTCATCTCGACGATTATATTTGCATGCACCAGGGTTGACACTTGTCACCCTGGAAACTGCATGCGTTCCACAACGTGCATCCCCTTTGCACGTCCGCCCCCCTTGCCAGGAACTTGGGATAAAATAATATGCACATGGCTCTTTTTGGAAATAATATTAAAATATTATTCCAGGCCTAAGCCCCCTAGGCTTAGCCCCTAGGCTCAACACTCAGCCCCTTTTTTCCCACCTTCCAGCCCCTAATCCCTTGCCCACTCTGTGGACGCTCAGTCCCCCATCACTCATTCATCGTGGTCGGTCTGCACCTGGTGGTGTTTATATTTTATTGATGTGCTGCATACATACAGATACAAAATCTAGGCCCTTGGCCTTCAACCCTTAGGCTCTTCTGGCCTAATCAAACACATAAGCCTACTGGCTTATACAAAACTTGGCTCACCAGCCTATAACACATATTTACAATCTCTTTCAGATCTTAGTTTACATCGGGGCTCGGCCTTGGGGACACTACATAAGGGATACTAAAGAAACATGAGGACCTGAGGGTCAAATTGTATGCCTTAGAGTTTTTGACTGAAAAAATGTGTAACAATAAATAGGACGTGATGGGGGGTACGACGACCAATATGCATATAGCGGAACCTCTGAAGCCAAAGGCGTAATCTTGAACCCGCCATCCCGGGAACCCGCGATCGACAAAGTGGGTAAGTATCGAATAAGGTAGAAGCATGACCATAAATGTGAACTCGTGAGTCTGCCAACCCGGGCACCTAGTCAGTTTCGGAAAGACGACAAAACAAAGCAACCAAAAAGAAAAAGTAGACGAGAAAAGTTAAGTATAGAAGAGGGAAAAAAATGGATAATAGAAAATGGAAAAATTAGAAATGGGGAGGGCAATGTTTGGAAGAGAGAAGTCTCAACAAAGGCCCATTGTTGCCAAATCATAGTTTTCTAGTCCAATATTATATGCCCCCACCCATTTTGTATGTTTAATTTACTAGCACAGTTGGTATACCTTTTCGAAGATTGTACCACAGACCACTCTGCTGTGGCATATAAGAATTCATCTTCCTGTCCAACCAATCTGTTTCTTTGAAGGTAGCAACGTCGATCATACAATGGACATGAAGGAAAGTTAGTATGCATAAATACATGTAAAAGAAAGAAATATAGTTCTATTTATTTCAATGTAGCAACAAAGAGAATAAAATTCACACAAGAATAAGCAGAAAGATACGTAGTATATACATACAGGAAAAAAGGGTGCAAAGTAGTAGAACAAGTAGAAAAAATACATAGACAATAAATGAAATACTAAACACTGGAATATGAAATAAGAGTACAAGTATGCACCTTTATAACTCCTATGCTACATTCGTGCCAAAGATTCCATCATCCTCTCTAGCCACTCTGTTTGTTTAAATGTAGCAATGCAGGAAAAATACAATGGACATGAAGGAAGTTAGTATGCAAGAAGACATGTAAAAAAATAAATAAAAAGAGTTCAAATTTTTTCAATGTAGCGGCATAGGAAATACAGAGGACATGAAGATAAGTTATTATGTAGGAAGGTATGCAATATATACATACAATAAACTATGTGAACACATATACAGATAATAAATGAAACACAAAACAACGGAATATGAAATAATAGTACAAGCATGTACCTTTCTATCTCCTCATCCACCGCTGTAGTTAAGACTCCTTCGTTTTCTCCAACTATTATATTTATTTGAATGTGGGAACACATACAATACAATGAACATGAATGGAAGCTGGTATGCAGCGGAGAACAAGTAATATGTACATACACTAAATGAGAATCAATGAATAGAATAAAAGATAGTTAGAAACATGAACCTTTGCTTTTATCCATCAATGGCTGTAAATATATTATTTTTTTCCTACGTAAAATATATTACAAGCCACAAAATATTAAGAAATTGCACGACCATAGCTAAATGGTTTTGGTTTTCTGTGGCAAAGTATCCAGATATGCTTCCAGACATGGAAATACAATTTTGCAGTATCTTTGGTGTACATATCATATTTCAAGTACAAGACAAATTGTATCGTGATCACACCAGTCTATGTAGAGGATAAAGAGGTTGTATTGTGATATGGGCTCATTTCACCATATATGGTTAATAAGTGCATTTTGCACATGTTTTATCTTAACAAAAAGACAACAGATATTGTAATTGCACATGTAGTTATCCAATTATTTCTTATGCCACTATTTTGTATCATGTCAACACTGAAGTATCCACAAAATTTTACAACAGAATAGGCGGGCACAGAACAAGCGCCAGATCTCGACTTCGCCAGACACGACAAACAACATAACCTCAAGTCCACTCACAGGTGCAGGATCTGAACACTGCAAAGTGCCCCTCCCCCAAAAAACAACTCCAACTGTCGGCGCAGGACCCCAACCTTGCAAAGTTGAAGTAAACAAAAGAAAACAACAAACAACAAACTAGCAAGAAAGCACGAACATGCCCAACTGCAGCCCCAGGGCCCCAAACTCGTAAACTTGAGCCAAACAAAAACAACGAACGATCGATGAACCAACAAACCAACGAACAAGCAACAAACATCAAACCAATAAACAACATATGTATCTCCAACGATTACCAAACTGCATCCAAAGCATAGAAGGAACCATAAACATATGAAAAACATGCCAGTATAAATAAGAAAACATTCTTACTTGCAAATTGCAAACACTGAACAACAAAGAACAAATAGAAAATGAAATTATGGCATCAAAACTTACTTCGAAACGATGAACGACAGAAGCACATGTCGAATTGTGGGTGCAACACCTGGACCCTGCAAAGTAAAAAAAAAACAGATCCAACTGCGAATGCAGGACGCCAACCCTGCAAAGTTTAAGTAAACAAAAGCAAGCAACAAGCACCAACAGGTCCAACCGCAAGTGCAGGTCCCCAACCTTGCAAAGTTGAACCAAACAACAACAAGCAACAAAAGACGAACCAACGAAGAAGAAGCACCCATCGAACCAGTAAACAATGTATGTAGCTTCAACGATGACCAAATTGCATTCCAAGCCTAGAAGAAGTATGAAACATACAATGCCTATTCAACTGGCGGTGGACAACAATATTGTCCAAATTCACTGCAACATTGTATGGAAAATTTCGAGGAAAAATGTACTCCGAGAAGCCTATCTAGGTAAACATTTAAGGATATCAGGCTGTCTAAGGACCTTGCGGTATGCAAACATTTAAGCTGTCAGGCATGTTTCAGAACCTCATGCTATGCAAACATTTAAGCTGTCAAGCCTATCCAAGCACCTCAAAAAAAGTGTCAATGTTCTAAACCTTCAGTATGTAAACATTTCAATACACATAGAAAGGACTAATAATAATAATATTAATATGAGATCACTATAGTCCCTCTACGCATTCAACAGGGACCAATAATAAAAAAAACATTAAAAAACAACATTAAAAAACAACATCCATGCTCAGAACTTTCGATATGTAAACATTTCAGTAAAAATGTAATAAAAATTAAAAAGGAGCGTCTAAGCTCAAAACTTTGGATATCTACACATTTACAACATTGGGAACATCGAAGCTGACAATAAGACCTCAAATATATTCTCCAATGAGATGATGACATATAAGTGTTTTTTTATATAAAAAATAATGTTTTTACTTCTATAGTATGAACAATACAGATGATGCAAAAATTTATAGTCAAATGACACATTAATATGAAGTCAACTAATCATCGATCGCTATAGTCCCTCTGCGCCTTTGGCAGGGACTAAGAAAGTTTCAAATGTTGTAATGTAAATTCAAATGTATACATCAAGTATATTGATGAATAATTTAATTTTGACACTTTGTGATGATGGTGTAATTTCCATGACTACTTGATGTATAATTTAATTTTGACACTTTGTGATGATGGTGTAATTGTCATGAGTAGCAATATGAAGTATTTAGAGATACTAAAGTTAGAGTTGGTAGCAAAATTTGAGATGACAAATTATGACTATTTTTATTATTGTTTGGGTATCCAAGTGTATAATGACAAAATGAATAGGGAGTTTCATTCAAATCCGAAGAGGCACATTATAAGCATTCTTCGTAAATTATTAATGGATGAATATAAGTTTGTGACAACGCCAATGGATGCCATTACTCTCTCTGAGAGAGAGAGAGAGAGAGAGAGAGAGAGAGAGAGAGAGGGAGAGAGAGCATTTTGTGTGCATATACATACACACATTTAAATGTATAGTACCACTATGAACTTGTCAACTCGTGAATTGAAGACCACACAAGAGTCATAAAGTATTCTAAATTGATAATATTTTACAATATGAAAAGGTGGGTCATAAAGTATTTGTCTAAATCATTGTTAACATGCGAAATGAAGATCACACATGTTAGGATGACTCATCATAGGGGTTCACTTGAGTCTTATGAAGGTTTGGTTATAGCTTTGGAAATGAAATTTGATTTGATTTTGCAAAAGGTATATTTTTCCATTTTGTGAGATAAAGTCAAAAGAAAATGTAGGATTGATTTTATTAGCTTGTACATCACTTTATTGATCGAATGACGAGCTGGGTGAAGTTATGAAGAAATTGATTGAAGCAATTAGCATTGTTGTAGATGATAAATATTCTAAAAAACTCTAAGACATCCCCATGATGCAGTATGAGCATTTCAATTTTTACCATTTCATTAATTGAAAAACAAAATTTACCAAATTTCAATTAGAAGTAGGCCCTAAAAAATACACCAAAAATAAGTTGATACATTTTTTGTTTATACTAATCTATTCTTCATTTATGTGATGCCACATTTTAAATTTAAATGATTTTTTAATTCTTCATGGTGTCAAGTAATTAGTCAATGATTTTGCACTTTTTCGATGAGACATTATTGGAATTCAATGAGGGAAATTTAACCTAAAAAGTGTTGAAATCAATAGAAACAAATATCACTAATATTGCACAGAAGATTAAGAAGCGTCAAAAACCTCATGGAACCCTATTATACAATTCAATCATTTCAATTGTTACCATTTCGATGATTGAAAAACAAAATATATTTATTTCTATTGAAATTAAATCTAAAAAAACACCAAAAAAATGCCAAAACTTTAATTATTTACACTACACTATTCATCATTTATATGATAATGCATAACAAAAAAAGAAGAGACGTGGCATTGAATAATAAACACTTACCAATTAAAACAAATCAACACTATACTTTATTTAAAATGAATATTTTATCATTATGAAAACAAGTGCTGCATGGTAGCGTAGTCCCTGCCAGTTTGGGATGGGAGTAAATGAGACCAAGTACAGACACGTGGCTAGCAAGTTGAAATACATTTGGTTTGCATGTAGAGCATAGTATTCTCGAATTAGTTCTTCCTGGAATATATAAAAAAATATCAACATTTAAAAGGTTCTTGGACACACAAAATTGAGCATTCCTGTATTAGTTTTCTTTGCATACGTTTTACATACATTCGTGGAGAGAAACACAAAAAAATAGCAGTAACGTTTGTTACATAGGTTTGTGGAAAAAAACACAAAGAAATTCGCATCCCCGAATTAGTTATCTTTAAAAGAAAGGCTCATGGACAGAAAATAAATTGAAAATTTTCAAATTATAGGTTCCTGGACAACATAAATTATACATACCAAATATGTAATTTTATAAAGTAGATATTTAGTTTTATACATAAGAAATATGTACTTTTATAAATTATGGGGATGAGATTTTATAAAGCATGCACGAAGCCCTCATTCCATACTTAGGCAGTTTTTGGATCACAGGTTCTCAGGCCGACGGGCTCAAAATTGGGTGTCTGATGTTCCGTGCCCTACAAATAGCACCCACAGTTCCGCAATATACAAATCGACAAGCAGAGTATAGAAATTTATTAGAAAATAATAATGTCTGTTACATATCTCTGGAAATTACATGAACATATAAAAACATACAATAGAATAGTAATAACGTCTGTTACATAGGATCATGGATAAAAACGCAAAAAATAGCATTCTCGAATTAGTTTGCTTTAAAACAAAGGCTTGTTGGGCCCGAGAAATGATCAATTTTATGACACTTTTGCCGAATGTACATATGTGTTTTTCATGTTTTGGAAGAGATTTTTGAGGAATTTTATGCCAAAACGGTATAATCCACACCAGGTATGTATAATTCGTATTTTATATTGATCATGAGTATAATTCGTCACGTTTTTATGCTTCCAAGGATCTCCACGTTTTTTGGTGTTACATGGCAAAACGCACCATGATTCTGCTTCTGGCACTTAGTCTGACACTCCTTCTAGTACTCGATCCAGTACTCGGTCCGACACTGCGTCCAACACCGCGTCCTGCACAAAAATGAAAGGCGATTTGGCGGTTATGGTATTGGCGTCCAGTGGTGGGCGATTTGAGAACATGGGTTTTGTTCGTGCTTATCCCCTCCAACTACTGAACTCTTGACAACTCAGTTTAGGTTGTTAAGCTGGGCGATTATTGGCTCACTCAGTTTCGACAGTTAGGGCACCATTAATGTAATTTGCCGATTTTAGAAGTGGTTCGACCCTCCTGTGGTCAACCACTTGGTCTGTAAATCTTATAAATACCACCATGGTGGTCATACAATATCTAAGGAGCAGTAGACAAAGTAGAGGATAGAGATAAAAACGTTTTCCTCTGTTTTTTGCATTTTTTCAATTGCCAGAATTGTATAAAACTGTGTTTTTGCATTTTAATGGTGACTTCCTTTTGCTGAGCTCGTGGTGTGCTTTTAGGGAGTGACCACAACTTGCTGGGAGGCCCACCAACAGTTTGGTAACTGTCCCATATGTTGTTTCTACATTTCATAGCTTAGACATCTCTCTTTTTCATTTCTTGTACATGCATTGCTATCTTTCTTTTGCTATATAATTTGTTGTTGTAGCTTAATGGTTTAGTTCTTTTGCAGGTTAGTATAAAGGCGTGTGTTAATATGCATTGATTTGATAGATAGAGACGAATTTGCAAATTCATCTACTAACCCCGTGTGCCATTAGATGTTAGATTGTATTTCATTTATGCTTTTGAAATTTGATTTAAAATGAGAATTAAAACAAAGTAGAACATAGTTGTATTTTATGCTTCTTTTAAACAAAATTTCAGTGGATGGATAGGGATAATTTCAATCTTTTTAATTGTAGAATTTTCTTAACCAGTTGTTAGTCAATACATGCATTAGTTTACTTTTTATATGTCATGTTTTAATTATGTTTTCAAGCATTTTCCTTATAGTATTTTGAATTGTTAAGATAGATGTAGTATAGTTTCACTTTATGTATTTTCTTTCCTAGAGTTAAATTGCAGTTGTATTTCTTAGTTAATAGTTGAATTTAAGTATGAATTTTGCTTACATAGTATAGAAGTACAATGATGATCTTGTTATATTGTTGATGGTTAATAAATGAATATGCAGGGTAATTGATGATTGTTTTTGTCATGGCTAAATTCTTGTTGGATTGTTTGATCCATACCTTTCACTTTGCCATTGAGATCAGTGTTGAACTTATACCACTTGAATTATCCTTTGTTGTCAAGTGCCATCGAGATATCATACGACACCGGAGACATTCACACAACCACCAACACTATATTTGAGTTTTCATAGGTTAAAAGATAGTTTTCCTGTTTTCATAGGTTAAAGGATAGTTTTCTTGCTTTCATAGGTTAAAAGATCTAGTTTCCTACTTTCATAGATCAGAAGATATAGTTTTTTACTTTCATAGCTTAGAAGATAGTTTTATTGCTGCTGCAGGGTAGACAGTCTTCTGCTTTGATAGGTTAGAGAACAATTTGCTTATCATAGATTAAAGATTAGTTGTTAGTTCTTCTTGCTTTCAATTAAATAGATTTCCTTTCATGAATTAGAAATAGTTTTGAATTAAGAATATAGTCCACTTGCCTCTTAGGCTAGATCGTTGTTCAATGAGAAGTTTTAATTTGATTACTTGCAATATAAGTTATCTTAGAGTAGTTAGTTGTCTATTTGCTTCAATAGGTTAGCTAGTTGTTTTGCTTACTTGTCTATTTGCTTTAATAGGTTAGTTAGTTGTCTTTGCTTCCTTGTTTTCTTGATTTAGTAGAATAGTTGCTTGCTTGTTTATTTACTTGCTTTCATAGGGTAGTTTCTCATTGAATGTAGGTTGGCAAGTTAAAATGGTTTGCTTTGGTTATTTGCTTATTGTTATGCTTAAATAGTTACTTATTGCTTATTGTTGAACTAGTTTGCTTCAAGTAGGGTTTTCACTTGTTTTCTTAGAACTATCCATCGATCCTTGGCCCAAAAGTACTTAGGTTACCTAGTTTAAAGTTGCTTAGTAGGGTTTTCTCATTAGATAGCTTTGCTTGTGTAGATTAGCCTTAGATAGCTACCTTCCTTAGTTAGACTATACTCCTACCAACCCTTCTACCTTTGACATATATTTTGCTACAAATCTAAGTTTACTTACCCCAGGTTGACAATTTAATTGAGGGTTTTTAGTGTGTTTTTAGTGCAATATAACACCCATCAAAGCTTTTCTTGGACATAAAAAATTTAGCATTGCCGAATTAGTTTTCTTTACATACGTTTTACATATGCTCGTGGAGAGAAACACAAAAAAATAATAGTAACGTCTGTTGCATAGGTTCGTGGAAAAAAACACAAAGAAATTAGCATTCCCAAATTAGTTATCTTTAAAACAAGGGATCCTGGACAGAAAAGAAATTGAAATTTATCAAATTTTAGAAAGTAGATATTTAGTTTTATACATACGAAATATGTACTTTTATAACATATGGGGATGAGATTTTATAGAGCATGCACGGAGTCCTCATTCCATACTTAGCGAGTTTTTGGATCGCGGGTTCTCGGCCTGGCGGGCTCAAAATTGGGCCTCTATTGTTTTGTGCCCTACAAATAGAATGAAGAGATCCACGATATACAAATTGACAAGCGGACTATAGAAACTTATAAAAAAAAAATAATGTCTGGTACATATCTTTGGAAATTACATCAACATTTAAAAGCATACAATAGAATAGTAATAACGTCTGTTACATAGGTTCGTGGAGAAAAACACAAAAAAATTAGCATTCCTGAACTAGTTTTCTTTAAAACAAAGGGTTCTGGACATAATAAAAATCAAAATTTATCAAAGTATAGGATCCCAGACACCCAAAAAGTTAGCATACAATAGAATAGTAACAATGTCGTGCAAGATAAAAAAATTAGCATACAATAGGACACAAAAAATGTAGCAGACCTCCATACTTAACCAGTGTTTGGATTGCGGGTTCTCGGGCTGGTGGGCTCAAAATTGGGCCTCTGTTGTTCTGTGGCCTACAAATAGCACCGAGAGTTCCGTGATATACAAATTGACAAGCAGACTATAGAAATTTATCAAAAATATATAATGTTTGTTACATATCTCTGGAAATTACATCAACATTTAAAAACATAAAATAGAATAGTAATAACGTCTGTTATAGCCAAAAAGTTAGCATACAATAGAATAGTAACAACGTCGTGCAAGACAAAAAATGAAGCATACAATAGGACACAAAAAATGTAGTAGACCTCCATACTTAGCCACTTTTTGGATTGCAGGTTCTCGGGTTGGTGGGCTCAAAATTGGGCCTCTATTGTTTTGTGGCCTACAAATAGCACCGAAAGTTCCACGATATACAAATTGACAAGCAGACTTGCGGACTATAGAAATTTATCAAAAATAAATAATGTCTTTTACACATAATAACGTCTATTACATAGGTTTGTGGAGAAAAAGACAAAAAAAATAGCATTTCTGAATTAGTTTGTTTGAAAGAAAAGGCTTATGGACAGAAGAAAAATCGAATATTATCAAAGTATAGGTTCCTGGACACCCAAAAAGTTAGGATACAATATAATAGTAACAACGTCATGCAAGACAAAAAAATTAGCATACATTAGGACACACGAAATGTAGCAGATCCGAATTAGTTTTCTTTGGAACAAATGAGAAAGGTTCCTGGACAACCAAAATTTAGTATACAATGAAGGCATTCCCGAATCAGTTTTCTTTGGAATTTATCAAATAATAATAATGTGTGTTACATCTTTCTGGAAATTTAAATGCGTTTGTCATATAAACTGGGATTGGGGCTCCTGCGGACCATAAAAAGAAATAAGTACAAGAATTAGGAATGGCGAAAGAAGAAGTGCACGATGGCAGAGAGGAAGACCTGAAAAGAAGAAATTGGAAATTATGAGTCTTTGGTTACAGTTTTCTATTTAAAGAGGTCATAAGTGGATTGATAAAGAAAACAAGATGACAATATAGAATTAAAGTGGATTGATAAAGAAAACAAGATGCTAGTATAAACTTACTATGAACCCGATGCATTTTTGTTGTTGTTGTCGATGGTCAGTGGAGTCTTGTCGACCGGTTGTTGCCCTTCCTGGACGAGGCTGTCCATTCTCTATTGTAACCATTCTTCGATGTAGCTTTTCATGGGGGCCATGTTGATTTCATCCCGGATTTATATGTCGTAAAGGTCGTTTTCTAATTTCCTTAGATCCATTGAAATACTATGCAGACTTTGTTCAATTTCTTCATTGTGTGTAGCATACTCTAGTACCCAATGCTCTTGCTCATCTAGATGATGTTTAGCTATGCTGTAAAACTTTTCGAAAGACAACCCCTTTAAAATATCAACTTGTTCCTGGATGACTTCTTTGGTGATTGAAAAGGATTTGAGAATTAAATTTGGGTCTTGAACTTCGTTGGTACTTCCGGCTAAGTCCATTTGGATCAGGCTTGTGAATAAATATTCCTTTTCTGATATGACTTGTTTACATGATTTAACAATGAGCTCCAGGTTGTTAACTTTCTTTTGCCAACATGCTTTTAGTTTTTTGTCCCTCTTTGGGGAGGGGAGTTTCTCTTGTCTTCTTTTCAGTTCTGATGTGTTGATGACATAGTTGGAAAAATGGGTTAGCACCTGTTCACAGAAATGCTGGTCATTTTTAAATTCACCTCCAAATGTTCTAGGAAACCATTTGCCTTCTTTCCGAAGGAAACTAAATTTTGCGATGTTTCCTAGGCTTCAGTAACTAGCTGCATTCTTTTGTCGATGTTATTCTCTACAAGGGCTCTAGAGCATGCAAGGAGGGTAGAGGATAATTTCATCTTAGCTGCAGTGGTAGAAGACATGATTTTTGCCAAAGGACTGGAAAATTCTGGAGTTGCAATGAAAGCCTGCTCAAATTCGTTGAGGCGGTCTTTCAGATTGGCATTTTTTGTCTCAATTCCTCCAATGGAATCACGAAGAAATTCACCAGTTACTTGGTGAAATGAGGGGATTTGGGACGACCACATTTTCTTAAAGTTAATCTCTGTGCAAGATTTTCCTTTCCTATTTGTTACATCTCTCTTTTCAATGACCATACTTTTAGATTGGTTGTCAAAGACAACGCTATGGAATACGAAGGATTCATCTTCGTAAAAAATTTCGGTCTCAGATATTTCCATCGCAGACGAGCCAATTTTATGCATGTTCTTAGCTTCAATTTCAAGTTGCAGCTGTTCACTTTCAATTTTGGGTTCCTCCGCCCTCCCTGCATTGTTTTTTCTCTTCTTCGTGACTGGAATTTTGTGAGAACTATCAATTTTTATGCGAGGAGGGTTCTTATCTCCTCCTCTGTTTGAAGATTTCTGGGTTGCTTTCTTACTAGGGTGGGCCGTGGAAGCGATGCTCCGTGATGTCGTGCTCTTGGGAGTGCTGGCGGGGGACTGGGTACTTTTCTCGCTGGATACTTTTCCATGTTGTCTGTACAATTTAGTCACGCTTTGCAATGTCTCTGCGTTGCAATTGGCAGAAGCAGGATTGTTGTCCACACTGTCCCTGTCTTGGGTCAGGTGTCTATGGAAAAAAGATCTGTTAAAGCCAACTGCTAGTAAATGTTCTCGAAATATCCCATTAGGCTTGAACCTTTTTAGCTTTTCAACACACGTTAAGTTCAATTTATTGAAATGGGTGGCAAAATTGTTAATCTTGTTGATGTTTATGCACACAAAGTCTTTGAATTTCCAGGGCAGATGAATGAACTATTTTTTTTTCTTGTCATGGAAAAAATGCAACCAGTCGTTGTATTGCCTTGCTATTTCTGCAACAAACATCTTGTCCTTGATGTGGCATGGAAGGAAAGCAGGGTTTTCCTTAGAGCCAAAGACCATGAGGACACTGTGATTTTCCTTTTGTTCAAGTGTGCCCTTCTTGTTCAAAAACTTGGTTTCCTGGCCAGACATCCGCGGAGCATCCTTGCCTAACAATAAATCTTTGAAAATTCTGACAAAGCCATTAAAAAATTCATAAAAACAATGGGAGGCCTTGTGCCTCCACAGGGCCTCGTGCCAAAATGTTACTGGGTCGAATCCACAGTTTATTTATTGGAAAGAGAAAGTTTTGGAAACGAGCAACAATCTACTATTGCAAAAATCAAGTATGATGACATATACAATTTATTCGATTCTTTGAATCGTGACAAATGGGAACAAAGCTCAATGGAAATTATCTTCCCCCAATCAAAAATGTATTGTTCCTTGACTGTGAAATACAAAATATAAATAATTATATGGGAAATGCTTGTCGTGGATGCCTGTCCTGTTATTCTTGTAAAAAACCAAGCAATTTCCCGGAATGGATTTCTAAAGGAACTTACCTTTAACCTTGTGATATCTTCAGGAACTGTTGTCGGGTCTTCGAGGAAGTTGGATAAGATGTCCAACCCGTTATCATGTTTTTATAGAAACTGCTTGCAGTCTTTCCCTCTAAACGTCAATGTTGGCTCCAACAATTTTAACATCTGCCTGAAGGCCTGAGGTGATAAAGAAACATGAGAATGGTCACGTAGTGGAATAATTATTTGGCCTAGAATATATCTTTCGACACACCAAGAGACCACCTCCTTATAGTCAAAAACCTCAGGGATGCATCTTGCACGAGCGATTCTAGACGTCCAAATCACTTCGTTTTGGGCGGAATGGGATGAATAGTAAAAGTATTCCCTGGACCACTGGAAGTTCTGGTCCTGATGTCAGAAGATATTTACTGTATCTCCACAAAAATATTGTCGACCTGCTGCCATAACTCTACAAGAACGTTTGTTTGCTCCAAACGATGAATGGAATGAAAAGTTGGAAGGGATAATATAATCCTGCGCAAATATTGGTCCAAAGCGTGTGAATGGGAGATGTCCTTGAGACTTTCGTTCATTAATGACAATTTTGACGACTGTTGAATGATGGGTTGTTAACATTAAACAATAGTAATCACATACATAGAAATGCGAACATGGCGGATTTTGCAATGAGTGATTAAGCATTGTATATTTCTTGAGCGGGCCAACACAATGACGTGTGTTCGAGATGAACAATCTGAAGGGACAAAATAACTCTCCGCACATCTTGGTTTAATGCGTAATAATGGGAGATCTCCTTGAGCGTTTCACGCATTAATGACAATGTTGACGGTTCCTGCATGGTCAACTATTAGCATGAAAGGTTTCTAATTGCGTAGTAAGAAAGTACGGAGGTCACGGGCATGGGAAAAACAACTTTGAAATAGGGTTACAAGGTACAACCATTGAAGGTGAGGGTGAGAGGGCCAAATTATATGTCTCGAAATTTTTTGAGTGCAATACGTGTAACAACGAAGAGGGTATGGTAGGACAGTCCAGAGGGAAATTTGTATATAACTAGTAAGAGCATAACTAATGTATATCAGGAAGGACAGGAAGTTAGTGTGGATGGAAGGCAACGAGAGATACTTTGAAACATTTGTGAGCCATGGCAGAGTGAAGCTTGCAAGTTTGACGAGTCTGCACTGGAATTGTAGATCACAAAAGTTTTGAGTGCAAGATGTACACGACGCAACAAGAAGCAGAGTTTGAAACCGCCAAGCCGACAACTGTGGCCATAAAATTGGCCGAGTATGGAAAGAAACAACAGTCGGTCAGATTCATCATGTGATAATATAGATGGAGATAAAGCTATGTTAACCCATCAATGTTGGAACTCACGACCATAGAAAGGCGGCTAAGTATATAACCACAAAGCAATAATACAAGGAAAGAAGAAAAGGGAAAAATTACCAAGGAGTCCGAGGTGGAATTGTAAATCACGGAAATTTTGAGTGCAATACGTATATCACGGAACAAGAATCAACAAAGTTTGAACGCGCCAACCCAAAACAATGACTAAGAAATGGAGATTTCGTGAACCCGTGAACAGGAGAATCCAAAAAAGGGTCACAAGGTCTCCCTAGAGGATGTGAGGCCCGGACAGTCAAATTGTATTGTTCATAACATTTGAATGCATAATTTGTAACACGGAAGAGGGGACGATGTCGAAACCCGATAGTGAATTTATATATTGCGGAGGGATGGATACGAACTGTTTCATATCACTGTGTGCAGTTGTCACTAGAAAGATTCACTAGTAAGAGCACAACCAATGTATATTAGGAAGGACAAGAACTTAGTTGGGATGGAAGACAACCACATATACTTGAAACATTTGTGAACTGTGGTAGAGTGAAGCTTGCAAATTCGAGGAGTTTGCGGTAGAATTGTAGATCATGAAATTTTTGAGTGCAAGATGTACATCACGGAACAAGAAGTAGAGTTTGAAACCGCCAACCCGCCAACCGCGGCCATAAAATTGGCTAAGTATGGAAACCAACAACGGTCGGTCGGATTCATTGTGTGATTATATAAATGGAGATAAAGATATGTCAGCCCGCCGATGCTGGAACCTGCGATGATAGAAAGGCGACTAAGTATATAACCAGAGAGGCATAATACATAGGAAGAAGAAAAGGGCAAAAGGACAAAGGAGTGCGCGATGGAATTGTAGATCACGAAAATTTTGAGTAGAAGATGTGAACCCAGTAGTCAATTTGTATTTTGGATTGTGGGTTCTCGGGCCAGCCCATGCCCTACAAATAGCACCCACAGTTCCATGATATACAAATTGACAAGAGGAGTTGCGGACTATAGAAATTTATCAGAAAATAATACTGTCTGTTACATATCTCTGGAAATTACATGAACATTTAAAAGCATACAATAGAATAGTAATAATGTCTGTTACATAGGTTCGTGGAGAAAAACACAAAAAAATTAGCATTCCCGAATTATTTTTCTTTAAAACAAAGGCTTTTCTTGGACACAATTTTTTTTTGCATTGCCGAATTAGTTTTCTTTACATACGTTCGTGGAGAGAAACACACAAAAGTAATAGTAATGTCTGTTACATAGGTTCGTGGAAAAAAACACAAAGAAATTAGCATTCCCGAATTAGGTAGAATTGTAGATCACAGAAGTTTTGAGTGCAAGATGTACATCACGGAACAAGAAGCAGAGTTCGAAACTGCCAACCCGACAACCGCGGTCGTAAAATTGGCTAAGTATGGAAAGAAACAACGGTGGGTCGGCTTCGTCGTGTGATTATATAGATGGAGATAAAGATATGTCAGCCCGCCAACGTTGGAACCCGCGATGATAGAAAGGTGACTAAGTATATAACCAGAGATCCATAATACACGGGAAGAAGAAAAAGGAAAAAGGACTAAGGAGTCCGCGGAGGAATTGTAGATCACAGAAATTTTGAGTAGAAGATGTGAACCCGGTAGTCAATTTGTATATTGCAAAGGGATGGATGCCAACTGTTTCGTACCATTGTGTTCAGTTGTCACTAGTAAGAGAACAACCAATCTATATTAGGAACGAGAAGAAGTTAGTGAGGATGGACGGCAACAATAGATACTTTGAAACATTTGTGAACCGTGGTAGAACGAAGCTTGGTGCTAACCTGAAAAAGTATCCAAGAGTTGGACATTTCGTGAACCCGACAACAGGAGGATGCAAAACAGGCTGAAAAAGTCTCTGCAGAAGACGTGAGGCCTCGAGGTTCCAATTGTATCGCTCCGAACATTTGAATGCATAATCTGTAGTCAATTTGTATATTGCGGAGGGTGTGATGCCAACTGTTTTGTACCTCTCTGTCCAGTTGTCACCACTAAGAGCTAATTTAGTATTGAGAATAATTTTTTAGATACTTTTAGATACTTGACAGGGATTCCCATCCATAAACAATGACAATCTCCAACCCGCCAGCCCTGGACTCTGTGTGTCAATTTGTATATCGTGGAACTAGGAGCACTGTTTGGAGGACACAAAATAATAGAAATGCAATGTTCAGTCAGCCAGTTCGCAGGTCCGCTTGTCAATTTGTATATCATGGAATTATGGGTGCTATTTGTAGGGCAGAGAACAATGGAGTCCCAATTTTGAGCCCGCTCGCCCGAGAACCTGCGATCCAAAATGTGGCTAGGTATGGAATGCACAATCCGTACATGCTCTATAAAATATCATGTCCATACTTTATAGTCCCATAATACACGGGAAGAAAAAAAGGGAAAAAGGACGAAGGAGTCCACAATGGAATTGTAGATCACACAAATTTTGAGTGGAAGATGTATATCATGGAACAAAAAGCAACAGACTTCAATTGTGCCAACTCGGCAACCGCATGCATAAAATTCACTAAGTATGAAAAGGAACAACAGGAGGTCCAATTTTCCATGCGAGGATATAGATGGAGATGAAGATATGTCAACACGCCAACGTTGAAACCCGTGATCATAGAAACACAACTAAGTATATAACTAGAAAGCGATAATACAGGGGAACAAGACAAGGGAAAAAGGACTAAGTATCTCGCAGAAGAACATCTAGTGTTTGATGATTAATGCAAATTTTTTCGAACCCCTGCCGAGTTCTCACCAGTTAAGGCATAAATTGCAGATCAAGGAACTATGTTTCGTACCACTATGTCTAGTTGTCACCAGTAAGAGCATTGTTGATGTATATCAAGAAGGATGAGAAGTTGCTGGGGATGGAAAGCAACAACAGATACTTTGAACAAAGTTAATGTATACGAGGAACCCACAGTGGAATTGTAGATCACATATGTTTTGAGTGCAATATGTATATAACAGAACGATAAATGGCCAGATTTGTAAGCACCGACCCCGCAGCGACGGCCATAAAATTGGCTAAGTATGGAAAGGAACAACGGTTGGTCAGATCTGTCATGTGAAGATATAAATGGAGATGAAGGCATGTCATCCCGCCAACTCTAGAACTGGTTACCATAGAAAGGTGACTAAGTATATATCTAGAAAGCAATAATGAGCGGGAAGAAGAAAATGTCAGTTCGTATGCGCCAACCCGACAACCACAACCATAAAATTGCCTAGTTGTGCAAAGGAACAACGGTTGGTCGGACTCGTCATGTGAAGATACAGATGGAAATCAAGATATGCTAGCCCGCGAACCCTACAAGCGCCCATCATACAAAGAGATAAACTCCTTATCATCTATTCATCTTGTATTTCTTGCAATGACACGAGCAAACACCGTCTCTCCATAAACATCAATATCTAAAGTAAATTAAATGTAATCAAAATTTGGTGTGATTTAAGTAATTAAGACAACTTCAGCCGTTCCTTTATTAATGCCTGGTGAGTTATCAGTAGTTAAAGCATAAATTGCAGAGCACAGAATCTCTTTGGCTGCAAGATGTATATGACGAAACAAGGAACATAGTTCTTTAATACCGCAAACACAAACATAATTTCTTAAGCTTTGCAGAAGAGGAAGTTTTTGTATTTATTCCAATAGTACTGATATTAGTATATATGCATGGATATTATCAAATAGAAAAAGCTACCTTGTTGTAACTCATTAATTCATTCTATTTACATGACCCGAAGAATGGAAATAGGATGACTCCAATTTATTTCTTTAAATACAGGACCACCGCCACATAAGTATGGCTTATGAAAGATTATTCTTAAATGTAAAATGTAAGCAACAAACATAGAAGGCTTTATTTAAATTGAAGTAGTGGGCAACAAAAAGAAAAGCTTGTCGTCCATGTTTAATGACACAGGGGAAGAAGTCACAAAATAAAATTAAAACAAGTACCAGAGATTGGAAAATACCGTTAAAAAATAAAGCGAAATTATTCTATATCCAAATAAGATGGGTTACAAAATACAACTGAGGCTATTTACCACAACGATTGCGATTTGGCCTGCCGCCGACCAATAAAAAATATGTACATTGATGAAGCTTCTTGACAGTTTTCTTGACGTTCAAACCCTTTATTTGTAAAAAAAACGAATTCAATATCAATTTTGGGTTTTCTACTTAATCGGTGCTGCCAACTACATCTATACCAGTTTTTTGAACACCTTGTCTCTTTCAGATATGGCCTTCTTGCAATCGCTGGTTATTCAACATTCCATTCTTTGTCAAGTAGTAATTTTCTTCTCTGGTTGCATTCGCAAATGGAGTAATATTTCGTGTCATTTACGAATATGATAGGCCATTCTGCAAGCCACTGTAAATGCGCCACCCCTGAGGAAGACAAAATCTTGTGGGATCTTGTAATATACTAGATATAAAAAGTATGCAGAACAGAAATAAAATGCTAGAAATGGCAAAATAACAGTAATATAACCAACATAATCTCCACAATAACATAGAAATGATATAAGAACAACAACATAAATAACACTTTGATTCAAAAAGCAATGTTCACGGGCCTCTTCGAGGGGGAAACCTCTAGTCGAGCAGTGCTCTGTTACAATAATCTCCAAGCTAGGGTTTTCATACCCTCGACCCTTATTTATACTAAATATGTCTATCAAGAGAAGCATCTAGAGGAAGATCCTTCTAGAAGNNNAAGCTTCTATTAGGTCTTCTTACATCCACCTTATTCTATTTTATTGAAAGGCCTTATTAATATTGACCTTTATTACATCCGAATATATTGATCTACCTATGTGCGGGTTAGGACCCTAACATGTCCGCCCCCTTAAAAACAACCTTTTCCTCAAGGCTTGAGATGTGGAAACTGCTGCATAATGGTAGCTGGTTCCCAAGTGGCATCTGCTGGAGTTGTATCTTTCCAATGGACTAACACTTCCTTGATGGTTCGCTGATGCAGGCGACACTCACGCTGGTCCAAAAATGCTTCTGGCTGTAGCCAAATGGATCCTTCTTCAACTAACTGGGGATTTTTTTTTTGAATTTGGCACCTAGTTCCAATCACCTTCTTTAAGCTTGAAACATGAAAAACATGATGTATCTTCGAATGACTTGGCAGAGCTAACTGATAGGCGACTTGTCCCACACGCTTGAGAACTGTATAAGGACCATAAAATTTGGGTGCTAGCTTCTTACACTGCTTGGCCTTGAGGGAAGTTTTCTTGTATGGTTGCAGTCGTAGAAACACCTGATCCCCTTTTGCAAATTGACGTTCAGAGCGACCTTGATCTGCTTGTTGTTTCATGCGATTTTGTGCCATGACCAAGTTCTCTTTGAGGGTACAAAGAATATCCTCTCGAACTGTAAGTGTTTGGTCAACCGCTTGGACCTTCGAGGTACCCGGTAAGTATGAGAGAACTGAAGGTGGCTTCTATCCATATACTGCTTCAAAAGGAGTCATGTGTGTAGCTGTATGGTAGGAAGTGTTGTACCACCATTCAGCTAAGGGTAACCATTGAGCCCACTGATTTTGATTTTCAGAGGCAAAACACCTTAGATATGTTTCCAAACACTTGTTGACAACTTCCGTTTGACCATCAGTCTAGGGATGATAAGCTGTGCTTAGATGCAATTGGGTGCCCTATAGCTTAAACAGTTCTTGCAAAAAATTGCTTGTGAAAGTTGGGTCACGATTAGAAACAATAGAGTGCGGCATGCCATGAAGCTTGAAGACCTGGTCCATGAAAATTTGAGCCACCGTGGATGCAGTAAATGGGTGTTGAAGAGCACATAAATGATCATACTTGGAAAGGCGATCCACAACCACCATTATGACTAATTTATTTCCCGATTTGGGCAAGCCGGTAATAAATTCCATAGAGATATCCTTCCAAATAGCAGGTGGAATCGAAAGTAGTTGTAGTGTTCTCAGATATTTGACTGTTTCTCCCTTGTTGCGTTGACACACCTCACATTCAGCGACAAAATTACGAATGTCCTGTTTCATACCATTCCAGAAGAAAGAACGTTTGACCCTGTCATAGGTTTTGGTGAACCCGGAGTGCCCCGCTGTAGGTGTAGCATGAAGCTTAGAAAGTATCATGGATTTAATCTTTGATTGTTTACTTAAATACAAACGACCTTTGTATCGAAGCTCATATTGGAGCCAAGAGTACCCTGGGGGAGCTGGAGCATTGGTATGCAATTCCTGGATCAGATGCGAACTTTTGGGATCTTGTAGCCATTCTTGGTGCACAGCTTGGAGCCAATCTAGTACAATGAAGGAAAGAGAAAAAATGGATCCTTCTTCTTCATATTTTCAGGACAGTGCATCCGCCACCACATTGTCTTTTCCCTTCTTGTAAATTATCTCATAATCATATCCAAAGAGCTTAGTCACCCATTTTTGTTGCTCCGGGGAGGAAATGTGTTGTTCCAGAAAGTACTTGAGGCTTTGATGGTCTGTCTTAATTTGGAAACGTTGCCCCAAGAGATAAGGGTGCCACAGATCAACAACATGCAGAATAGCCAACATTTCCTTTTCATAGATGGGTTTGCCCAGATTCCTTTCAGATAGTTGCCTGCTGGTGAAGGCCAAAGGTCGACCCTCTTGCATAAGGATAACACCGATTCCTTTCCCCGAGGCATCAAATTCCAACACAAAGGTCTTTGTGAAATCAGGAAGGGCCAAAATCGGAGTGGTTCACATGGCCATCTTCAAGGTTTGAAAAGCTTGAGCAACGGCTGGAGTCCAAGTGAAAGAGTTATTTTTGAGGAGAGCCGTGAGAGGTGCTGCAATCTTGCCATAATTCTTAACAAACTTGCGATAATACCCTGTTAAGCCCATAAATCCACACAAGCTTTTGAGAGTCTTTGGATGTGACCAGTCTTGCATAGCTTCAATCTTTTTCGGATCCACCCTGATGCCATCCTTGCTAACCAGATGACCCAAGTATTCTACTTCTGAGGCACCAAAAGCACATTTAGACTATTTCAGGAAAAGTTTGTGCTGAGAGAGTAGATGGAGAACTTGATCCACATGAGTAAGATGGTCTGTCCAGGTTTTGCTATAGATTAGGATATCATCAAATAAAACTAATACAAAATGACGAAGAAAAGGATGGAAGACATGATTCATGAGGCTTTGGAAGGTGGAGGGGGCATTACACAAGCCAAAGGGCATGACCAAAAAATCATGGTGGCCCTCATGAGTTCGAAAGGCCGTCTTGGGAATGTCTACCTCCTTCATACGTATCTGGTGATAGCCCGAGCGAAGATCAAGTTTAGTAAAGAATTGGGTGCCACTCAATTCATCCAAGAGGTCATCAATGACAAGAATGGGAAATTTGTCTTTAATGGTCAGTTTGTTGAGGGCACGAAAGTGAAGACACATTCTTTAAGAACCTTCTTTCTTTAGGACCATGACTATAGGATAAGAGTAAGGGCTCGTACTAGGGCGGATAACGCCTGCAGTAAGGAGTTCCTGGACCATTTTCTCAATTTCATTTTTTTGTGAAAAGGGGTGGCGATACAGACGAATATTGGCAGGAAGGCTTCCGAGTACAAGGGGAATGGAATGATCATGAACACCACGGGAAGGAGGGAGTCCTTAGGGAGTGGAACATACCATTTGGTGTTTATAAAGGAGGGTTTGGAGGTCTTCCGACACTGGGGGTGTCTCTGTTGCTTGTATGGCATGGAGTTGGGCAATGACACCAGAATGACCTTTTTTGAGTAGCTTTTCCATGCTATGGGAACTAATGACCTCAGGTGAACCAACTGTGATGCCTTGGAATTTATATTGGTGGCCTTCCTAGTCGAGTTGCATGGTTAATGCCTTAAAATTCATGAGAATGGAACCCAAAGTCCTTAGCCAGTCTGCACCCAACACAATGTCACAACCGCCCATGTCGATAGCAAACATATGGGATTTTAGGTGGTAGTCACCCGATTTGGAGATGCACATTTTCACAACGCCCTCCATATTTCATGGAACCACCATTGGCAATCATGATTTGGAAATTGTTGATGGCATGGATGTAGCAATGAGTTTCTTGGGAAATGCAGCGATGAATAAAATTGTGGGTGCTTCCACTATCAACCAGAATGATGACCTTCGGATGCTTGATGTAACCGATTAACTTGAGGGTTTGGGGGGTGGAGAAGCCAGTGAGAGAATTGAGGGAAATGATCGGTTCCACTTCGAGAGGGTTTGAGGGAGGGGTTATGTCAGTGATTTCAGGTGACTCAGGCACAAGGAGAGTTTCAACATCCTCTTTCGAAACATCCTCAGAGATGGCCATAAAAAGATTTTGTTCCTTACACTTGTGGTTCGGGAAATATTTTTCATCACAATTATAACAAAGGCCTTTGAGTTGGCATTCAACCATTTCAACCCTGGTCAATTTTTGGATCTTTAATGGGGCGGAGGGAGTAGTGGGATTTATGGGTTTAGGGCGAGGGATAAAGGAGGGTTTACGGTTTTGAAAGGATACAACCTGTTGTTCTTCTTTAGCCTTTTTAGTAGCCTCCACCCAACTTGAAGGTCGAGCCATGAGGACATGGGCCCGAATCTCCTCCTTGAGGCCACTGATAAAACACTCTCGAAAGAAAGCATCAATCATGCCCTCTATTCAAAAAGCCAGGTGCTCAAAGGCAGCTATGAGGTCTTCTACTGTTCCTGATTGTTTCAACTTTGTCAAATGGCCCAAATGGTTGGTGTCAGTGTCAAAGCGTTCATAAAGCTCAGTCACAAATTGGGTCCAAGCAATATAGCCTTGATGGGAAGTATTTCTCCATTGCCACCATTGCCAATGTTCTTGATATAGATGGAGAACACCATACCGGAGTTTGGCCAAGTCATCTGTAATGCCATATAAAGAGAAATAATGTTCCATTTGGGTGACCCAACCAGTGGGGTCCGAGCCATAAAATTTGGTCACATCCACCTACAGAAGGTGTAGGTCACGTTGAAAGTGATGGGGCTGAAAGGTATGGGAATGGGAGGAATGTTCACCTTCAGTCTTTGGAGGTGCATCAGAGAAAGGGTCATCTGTAGGGATCTTTAGTTTGGTGTAGAGTGATGCAAAGACAGGTTCAAGATGGGTGGTCAGTTCTTGTTTGACTTCCTCCATTGAGGACTGTATGGTTGTATTTATGGTTGTATTGATGGATGAATCAATGGAGGCAACAATAGCACTGAGTTTTTTCACTTCTTTTTGGGTCTCGAGGAAACCAGATTGCAAGGTGTTGAAGCAAGCTTCCATGTCTTGGCTACATGTATGGGCCATGAGGATGGGTGAACTGAAAAGAGGTGGGCGGGGTTAAAAAATTTGCTAAAAAATGATATGGATGAATGTGATAAGGGTGAAGAGATGAATCCAATGGAATAGGTCTCAAATAACGGTGAAACAATTTCTAGACTTTGTTTTTTATTTTTACACCTGCGGAGTTATACTCCGGTCTGAAGAATACTGCAACGATGAAATCCCCAAATGCTTAGCAATAAATAAATGTGTATTTACTTGGCAACCCGAACACAGTTGCACAACAATAGAGCTTGTCTGTTTTAATTTGTTTATGTTTCTATCCCCCAAGGGTTAGGTATTAAAGGGTTCTACAGACAAGGGTTTGCCCTGTGCTATATCTCTCTGATATACGTGCGGGGTCCAACAATAGTACTCGACCCAATATCTCAGGGCACTAACTAAGGAGGATAGACCGTACCCTTAGTTGTACTACCCGACTACCCAGGTACTAGAGAGTATCTTCCCGAGTGTTGTTCTCGGTGGCACTATAGCAGTCAGGTGACCAATCAGTTTATCTAAAGAGGGCTTCAGGAAATCTAGGCCGATCCATACACAGGTGTTGTCTGATGCGCTACCAATCAAAGGGGTACCAACATGGGTTACAAGGGTGGCCAACAAATGTGTGCTTAAGAACCACTTGTATTTCCTGCGTGTATGAATTTCTCAACCGCGGGTTTATGTGCGTAACAACAGATCTTTGTGGCTTAAAGACGTCGGAATATGTCTCTACCTTGAAAAAAAAATTCCCACAATTTCTGCCAAGGAAAGTGCTCTGATACCACTTGTAATATACCAGATATAAAAAGTATGCAGAACAGAAATAAAATGCTAGAAATGGCAGAATAAGAGTAATATAACCAGCATAATCTCCACAATAACACATAAATGATATAAGAACAACAACATAAATAACACTTTGATTCAGAAAGCAATGTTCACGGGCCTCTTCGAGGGGGCAACCTCCAGTCGAGCAGTGCTCTGTTACAATAATCTCCAAGCTAGGGTTTTCAAACCCTCAACCCTTATTTATACTAAATATGTCTATCAAGAGAAGCATCTAGAGGAAGATCCTTCTAGAAGCGGAAGCTTCTATTAGGTCTTCTTACATCTGCCTTATTCTATTTTATTGAAAGGCCTTATTAATATTAACCTTTATTACATCTGAATATATTGATCTACCTATGTGCGGGTTAGGACCCTAATAGATCTGTAGAATTCGATACATATGCCAAATCTGTGTTGTTGGAAGAAGCTATATACTTCAATGAAGAACTATTTTGCACGTGACCTGAAAATCCATTACAAATCCCAGCAAGAAAACAAAGAAGTTCAACAAACAAATCTCTAGGTAGCCTTTTCAACCAACCAAATCATCAAACATAGGGAGAACACCAACCAGAACATACTTGTTCTTTTTTTTTCTTCCTCTCTGACTTTCTCTTCTATAATAGAGTTTTTTTTTTACTCAAAGCTCACGTCACATAAAACCAGTCTCTCTTCTTTCACCCGGGCCTCAATCATATCTCTAATTTGTCTTATTTGTCCATGATGACCAGGAACATTAGAATGAAGGCACCCTGAAGCGAAACTCTTTGATGATAGAGAGAAATGGCAATAAGTTTTTTAAAAGCAATGATGGATGATCTTTCACAGATTTTGTGTTAATTCATTTTAATGACAGATGTTCTCGATATTTTTGCTTATTAATGCCAATATTTTCGAATATGTACGCTGAATAGTGACTAATAACACGTATTAAAATTCCCATATCCGAGCAGATTCTCAAATCTCACATCTAAGATATTAACAATATTAAAGAGGGACATGATGTGAAGGCCTATGTGGGTGACAAGTTCGTGGACTATGCTGAAGCTTTTAAGAAAACTAAAAGAGCGTAGAAAAAAATATTTTTGCAAATTCAAAATGGAGGCACTAGAAATTACCAGATCCAATAATATTCGCATGTCTATTCATTTTAATGGGAGATGTTTTTTCGTACCTATCTGGTTGGTTCTGACTTTTGAAAGCATAATTAATGTCTATTGGGAAGGGAGGAAGGTAGCGGGGATGGAGGGGAGCGACAAATGGTTTTAAATTTTCTGAACCCGAAAAATCGTCAACCCACTAAACTGAGCCAGAAACGCAGTTTACAAGAGCAAAACAAAAGGAAGAGAACACCTATATCGCTCACATAGAAAAACCTACTCTCATAACTATGAAACCATAGTAACACATAATCCATGGAAAAATGATCACCAACTATGAAATATAGTTTGAGGTCGACACAGTTCCAGTCACGATTGCAGAAACCCAAACGTGCAAACTGCAACAACACAAACAGGCAAGCAAGAACAACAACAACATGCAAATAATAAATCAGTGGAGATGCAAAAAACAAGCATGAACCAATAAACCAACAATGCCACTGAAACATATAAATTTAAAAAACAGAAAAAATGTATTGTAACAAGCCTCTTAAGTAAGCATTCAATGCTACCAAGCCTGTTAGGTGAACATTTAATTCTATCAGAAATGCTCTCTAAACATGTAACAAAAAAATGCAATGTGGCAGATCTCTGACGTATCCCCAAAAAATTATTGTATTTTTTTGCAACAATAGTCCAAACACTAGAGAATGTATTGGAAAGCCAAACTTTGGATATGCCACAATATCAAACATTGCCATAAATTTACCTAGCATAAAATGCTAAACCAAACATTCGGATTAATGCTAGCATTAATCTACCTTCGACGAATGCATAACAAAATATATGATTCAAAAAGACCATATACGATCAAATAATTTGGATATGACAACATATATAACATTGGGAATAGTGAAGCCGACAATAAGACCTCCAATCCCTTGTCCAATCAAATCATGACAAATATGGTACTTTTTATTATTATAAAAATCGATGTTTTCAGTTCCCTGGTTCCAACAATAGATAATATGGAAATATTTGTGGTCAAAGGAAAAAATAATATGAAGTCAACGATTTATCGATCGCTATAGTCCCTCTATGCCAATGACATGGACTAATAAGGTCATAAGTGACCATTGTTAACATGTGGATTAAAGATCACATAGGAAGGATAGGTTATAGCTTTGGGAATGAAATTTGATTTGAATTTGTAAAAGGTGTATTTTTCCAAGTTGCACAAGAAAGTTAAAACAAATGTAGATTTTATTTAATTGTCTTTTATATGATTTTGTTCATTGAATAGCAAGTCGGGTAAAGTTATGAAGAAGAGAAAAAGTGGTTTGCACCAACCACATTGACGAAATTGTCAAAAGTAATCAAGACACCAAAGGGGAGAAAACAAAATAAAGTGTTCTTGTTTCAAGAATGAAAAGCATTATGAAGTATATTGTCTAAAATGGATTATTGAGAAGAAAATGAAAGATGGAACTAATGTGGTTTCATACATAATTTATCCAAATTGTCTTAATGATAACATAGATAATTAAAGTTCCTCAATGTATTGGTACTTGGATTTGGGTGTTACTGGGCTTATGTCCTTTTACGGGAGTTCATTTGTAATAGTTCCAAAGGGTAGGAATATCATTCTTAATAGCACCATTAAGAATGAGGATGTAATGGGTCACAATGTGGTCTCATTATGAATGTTGGATAATGTAAACAACAAGATCCACAATGTCTTCAATGCATCAATGCTTGACAAAAGCTTAATAGTGATTTTAAAGATCACAAATCTAATATTGATTTTATAAAACTATGTCATTGGTTGTGCACTAAAAAATGTAGATAGGAAGGTGGTTGTGAAATGAAGGAGGGATGATGGTATGTGCGGGATTTGTATGGAGATGACATAAGTAGTGTTTAAATTTCCAATTAATGAACTGGAAAAGTGATCACCTAACATCACAAATTTCGATACATAGGCACACAATCTTTGGAGACCTTCAAGAGGCACTAGCTTGGAGAAGTAAAGGACACAAGTCTATGAGAAACTCCACTATCAAGGAGATCAACAAGAATATTAAACCCACATGCAAGGCACTTAAATATTGTGCACTTTATAAAAAATATTACTAACCACAAGTAATGAAAATTGTCTTTGGTAGTAAGACAACAACTTCTTAAAAGTATATGACGGATGTCCAACAATCTTCATTAATTAAAAATGAGACTCAAAAACTCACAAATCTTTAATCTAGAAGGAAGGTAGATGGAAAAAAGTGAGTGTTCTAGGAAAAGTACCATCCCAATGGATCTATTAATCATTATAACATATGATTGGTTACAAGGGGACATACACAAGTTTGTTAAGCGATCTTTTCACCACATTAGATCTACATCTTTTGTTGCATGACGTGAAAACAAAATTTATTAATAACTAACGAGATAAATAAATCTATATGGAGTGCGTACACGGTTATGTGTAAAAGGACAATACCTACATGACAACGGAGAGATCATGGAAGAACTAGTGAGTCAAGATAGAGACCATTGAATGAGAAAAATGGCAGAATCTGCACCAGGCGTTAACGTTCAATTTTTTTTTGAACATGTCGGATGAATATGTTAATGGCGGAATCAAAACTAGGCGTTGATGATGATTGTGGCGTGGAACGAAGATACGACGAGGTGTGGGAAACTCAACATTTGGTGTTAATGGTGAGTGAGTGACGTTAACTGAGGATTAACACATTGGGTAGACGTAGAAGTTATGATATATTAATGGTTGTTTACCCGGGAGGCTGGTGAATGTCCCAAAAACATACCATGTGATAAAGAGCCATTGAATTTCGAGAAATAACCACAGGCGCGGTCAGACAGGTTTACCAACTAAGGACTAAAGGGATAGTTAAGGAGGTAGGTGGAATTAGGTGAATAAGCTTCTCGATGGAATATGAGGTCAACGAACTTATGGGTGTTGAGGACAAGGCACTTTGGAATCAAGCAGGGCTCTTCGTCTCGAATGAAGAGCTAAGGAATAGAACTGGAGGAGAAAAAGGTAAGGTTACTAGTCTGGGATTCTTGAAGGAGCCAAAAGAAGTCGCTAGTATAGGGAATGGTACCCAAAAGACAAAAGCTCCCCTTCTCTGCACTGGTGTGGCACAAATGAGCCTCGGTGAACATTTTCATAAGGCTAAATACCTTTGGGCTTCGAATGGGAGAAACCATCTACCAAAAAGACAAGGAGTGCAACACAAGCTAGACAGAGGGAAGTGGAAAGGGCCGAAACCCTAGAAACTTAATAAATCCAAGCGAATAATGGTTCTAGGGGGGGACGTCGGGCTGGACGAGACCTGTAATTTAGCTCTTTGTGCATTGGTAGGAAGGCTCTCTTACAGAGCTTTGTGCAGACATGACATCTAGGAATGGGTGACATCTACATGGGCTCCTATGATGGGGTATTTTTCGGAGATTGTGACCCTAACCAAGGGTTGGTATTGTTTTGTTTTGAACACACCAAAGGATTCAATGAAAGTCTTATAAGAGACTTGGATCATCAAACGTGGCAACCTCATGCTGAAGAGGTGGAGGGTTAGCTTCAACTCGACAACATACTACTTCCATCATAGACATGTATGGGTCCTACTTCCAGGACTTTCATTACAACTCTAGAATGCTAGAGCTCTTGGAAATATTGGAAATGAGTTGGGACATTTTATCACTCTGGATGAAGAGGTCCTTAAAGGGACTGACAAAGTAATAGGAAAAGTCATGGTCGAAATGGACATACATAGTGGCCTACTAGAGGCTTTGGACATTGAATGGCGAGGGAGGGTCTATGGACAAAAGTTGGACTATCTGGGCGTCCCCTTCAGATGCTCTTATTGTCGTAGAACGTGGAATTTACGTAAGGATTGTCCAGGGTTTGAGTCAGAGGAGGAATATGAATCCTCCATGCTTAGGAAGTTGATACACTATGAGTCTCTGGGGGTGGATTCTATCTGGAGTGGGGAAGACAATATGTCTGAGGAGGAAGCAACGTCTTCACCTACGCTGGACACAGAAGTTGGTAAGCTAAAAAAACTATGTCCTTCTTTTTTCTCCATATTGTCATCCTTAGAGCTTGATACCTTAAAAATCTCCACCCTCTCAGCTTGCGTTTCTCACTTTGCAATTTCTTTACAAGAAATCCACGCACAAGAAACAGGAAGGCTTGAGACTGAAGGGACTTACGACACTTGCCCAGGTCAGGGGGGTGAAGATTAGACATTGCACCCATCCTTGGATAGTCTAGGTGCTTTGTGTCTATCTTTTGATACTATAGGGAGGGGAAGGGATACACATGGATTAAGAGAGTCAGAAGTTGGGGAGAGCTCTTTGGGGGCGGTTCTCGATTCCCTGGTCCCTTCTTACCGAGATATATTTTCACCTATACCACTCCCCAAATTTAAGGGACGAGCTGAGGTTGGTCGAGAGGTGGATACACTCTTCGATCGAACTGAGGGGCGGGTACACAATAGTAAAGACAAATCCATGAAGGAAGCTAACTGGTCGAGGGGGCTGGGGAGAGACATCTCTCCCTAAATGACTAGAAGTGCATGAAGGAAAGTGCAGGATAATGCTTCAATTTCGATTAACCAAGATAGCAACAGAATTGAACAAGGGGATGTCAGAGGCATTAAATCCATAGCCAAGGCCAAATAATTATTCTTCTCTCACTAAACCTTAGGGGATTAGGAGGGTATCCAAAATTATCCTCCCTCCACAGGTTACTATAAAGCACTATGCATGATATTTTTTTCCAAGAAACCCTGGTAGAGGAAGAAAAATCTAGAGCATTTGTGACTACTTTATGACCTAGCTAGCTGGTTTGTGTTGTCAGATCTATAGGTCATTCTAGGGGTCTCTGTGTGGAGTGGGATCCTTCAAAATTTACTCTCTTTGCCTTTTTGACTTGTGGTGGCATTCTTCTGACAGGTACACTACTTGAGGTAAATCGATCAATTTCCTTTGTGAATTGTTATGGCCCATGTTCATATCGAAAAGTTTTCTAGGACAAAGTGCTTAGCAGTGGTCTGCTAGCAAAAAAAAATATGATAGTTGCTAGTGATTTAAATTACACTGTTTCTACTAAGGAAGTGTGGGGTGCAAAATCTCCACTTGACCCATTGGCGAGATATTTCAAAGGCATATTCCAAGATCATGGTTTAGTTGATATAGCTCCCAGAGACTTTGTTCCCACTTGGTTTAATGGCAGAGGAGGGATGGAGGGCATAGCAAAACCTCTAGATATAATTTACATGTCGGAGGACCTGATCACGTCGGTTGGGAGACACAAATCTTGGGTGGCTTACCCTTATATCTCAGACCATAAGCACGTGTTTCTCTAGTTCGAGAGTGGCCATTGAAAAATAGCCTTCATGTTCAAGATGAACTCCATTTGCCTAAGGGAAGTGGGGTGTAGTGTTGTAGTCCAAGAGGTCTGGAACTCCTTGGATTTTAGGGATGAACCTTCAGCCCTGAGAAGACTTGTATAGAAACTAAAAGAACTTAAATTTAGAGTGATTTCTTGGGTGAAAGAACAAAGGTGACTTAAACAACTTGAGCTTGTCACAATTGAGGAGAAACTAGAGATCAATTATCTTGCAAAGTCTTATAGGATTGATATGGCGGAAGAAGATCTCCAAATCAAAGTATTAGAGGAAGCACATAATAAGCTCCTACTGGCTAAAGAGGAAACATGGAGACAGAAGAGTAGAGCTATCTAGTTACAGAAGGGACCAAAATACTAAATTCTTCCATCATTTTTCTAGCCACAGGAAAAATTGGAAAACAATATGGGAGATCTTTGATGAAAATGATACTTATCATTTGGGCCAGGAGGCTCTTGTAACTGAAGCGGTGAGACATTTTAAATATTTCTATGCAGACTCAAGACATAACACGAATGTTGAGCTGGTGAGAAAAGTACATTTGTTTCCTCGCTTTATTGATGAGAACAACATTCAAATGCTTGAGAGACCCTGGACCAAAGAAGAAATCCTATCAGTCCTTAAGGGATTTGCTAAGGAAAAAATTCCTGGGTTGGATGGGTGGACGGTGGAATTCTTCCTTTGTTTCTTTGATCTGGTAGGGGCCGACATTCCGGAGGCAGTGGAGGAGTCAAGGAGTAATGGAACTATGTAAAGGTCCTTAAACTTTACCTTTCTAGTTCTCATCCCAAAAGTGAGGAAGCCCTACTCCTTTGGGGATTTCAGACGCATCGCTCTATGTAATCTGGCTTACAATATTATTACAAAGATACTTGCCAATAGGATAAATCTGATCCTATCGCAATCTCTATCTGGGGAGCAACATGGATTCATAAAGGGTAGACAAATTATTGTCGCGGTGGGTACAACTCAGGAATGTCTCCACAACATCAAAGTAAAGAATTTGAAAGCACTTATTCTTAAATTGGATTTGCAGAAGGCTTACGATTGTAAAACTAGGATTTTCTTCAGATGACCCTTCTCCGAATGAGCTCTGGACTCATTGATCCAGGTGGATATTGGTGGCCACCAACCTATTCCAACTGGCTCCTCTTGTCCATTTGTTTTTCAGCACGTTCTTCTGTACTTCTTTGTAATTGTGGGTTCTACACTTTTGGGGCCGTCTGAAGCCCCACACATCCTCCAGGTGGATACTGGTGGCCTCTCGCCTAATCCAACTAGATTATTTTGTATGTTTTCATGTAAGCACATCTTGTTGTACTTCCAATGCCGTGTTGGGGCCCTAAACATTGTTTTTTTGGCTTGCCACTGTCAAACTGTAGACGAAGTCAAATTTTGATGGCAAAATGTGTAGTTCTTTGAAAGAAATTTCCAACGGCCTATCACGTGCCTAAAATGGAGGTTTTATGAAAAAGTTACAACCTTGGGAAGTTGAGGTACCAACTTACACCAACTTACCCATAGGGGCCCACATGATTTTTGGCGTTTCATCTTCTAGGGTTAGGTTTTTGGATGTCTAGGGTTTTGACATTCATGATTAATATCAAAAGGGCCTCTGGAGCCTCATTGGAATCCATTCTTCTCAGATAGATGCACGTAGAAGTCACATCTCTTCTCAGAGATAGCTACCACCATTCGAGAAAGTGTTTCAGTTCTGCAGTTTTACAATTTCAGTCTATTTCATTATTCAGTAGAAGATATTGTTCACTGTATATATGTGTTATTCTTCATATCTCTGTTTTTATTGTATTCAGTCTGTTAATTAGTTCACTCCGCTCCTAAATCTAGATCAATGGTATCAGAGTGGTCTGCTCTTCATTTGTTTTTCTTCGTGCATGTCCCCGACAAGATCAGGGTACAAGAAGTTGGGACTCAAACCAATCAATCCATTGCAAGATCGTCCATGCTGAGCCCGACAACAACCCATGGGGGATGAAACGAAATATGATGGAGTAGGAGATCCTATTAAAATGTTGCTCGAGGAATCCCTCGCGCAAAAAAAGAATGAAATGATGGACAACTTCACGAAGATCCTTCGATGACTTCCCACAAGAGAAACATATTCATCAAGCAGCCATGAACCCCCTTCAAGGTACAGGTGAATTTTGATATTCAATTATTTGAAGGACTCATAGATGCAGATGCTGTAGATAAATGGTTGAATCTGCTTGAAGGGTATTTTTCGGTCCACAATTTTTTCGATCGAGAAAAGATCACTTTTTCACTCCTCAAGGCCATTCCCCATGTTAAAGAATGGTAGACCCTACATGGGATTCTTTCCGGGATGCTATTAAAGAACAACACTACCCTATTGGAAGCTACGAGGACAAGTACACTAGATGGACCACCCTACGTCAAGAAAGGGACCAAACGATACCAGATTTCACCAATATTTTCCATACCCGACGTACCAAGTTGGGTATCAAATACTCTAAGCGTCATCTGGTGCTCAAATACCACGGTTGTTTGCATAGATACTTTCAAACATAAATGGAGTTTCTGGACATCGCCTCATTGGGCAGGACTTATAGATACACTATTAGGATCAAGTAGAAATTTAAGTAGAAAAAGAGAGAGTTTGGATCTGCAAACCCCTCACAGTCGAAGCAGGGAAAAGGCGACACCAACCCACCTAGCAAGGGACCAAGTTGAGATTTTCGCCCTCATGACAACTAGTCCAAGCCACAACACAAGAAGGGAAATGAAAAGACGAAGAAGGACACGAGAAAATGGTGTGAGTACCATAAAATCCCTTGGAACAACACTGAAGAATGTCGCTCCAAGCAGTAACTCATGGCCAAACTGAAGGCTTTCGAGTCAGAGGCTGATTCTAATTCCGAATCAAATCCTGAAGGAGGGAAGCAGATTATTGATGTCGAACCCAATGCCACTGTTGCTACCACCAAATTCAGACCAAGAGAACCAGAAGAACCAGAGGAAGGAGAACGCCTCTTTCACTCGCAAATGTGGGTAAACGGGGCTCTGCTTCATTTCATTGTCGATAGTGGGAGTCAAAAGAACGTAATTTCAACAAAGGTCATTAAGCGGCTGGACCTGCCAACGACACCGCATCTGCAACCCTACACAATCGGCTAGCTTCACTAAGGAATAGATCTTTGTGTCAGCCAACAATGTCGTCTTCCCTATGACATCAAGCCTTTCAAAGATGAGGTACAGTGTGATATTTGTCCCCTTGAAATTTGTGATGTTCTTTTAGGACAACCATATTTGTGGAAGCGTCATGCTGTGTAAGAGTCTAGACCCCACAATGTTATTATTACTTTGGTTAGATAATTGTACAGGATACCAAAGGAAGCACAACCTACTACTATTTCTTTAATCTCTACTGAGCAATGCAGTAAGGTCATCTCACAGACCAGGAAGTTCATCTTCTTTGTGATTCTTGCTCACAGTAAGAAGAAGGTCGTTGCCACATCCATGGTCTCTACACAAAGCCTCTCTTTGCAGAAGAATCAAGTGGATGGGATCGTGGAAGAATACATAGACATCTTCTCCTCACCTACAGGGGTACTGACACACTACCAAGTCAAGCATCCAAATGATCTGACCCCCAACACACCTCTACCTAATGGACCAGTCTATCATCACTCGCTGATGGAAAATGATGAAATCAGGAGACACATCCAAGAGATGCTTCAAAAGGGGCACATCAGACCCATCTCCCCCCCTTGCGAAAGCCCGATTGTACTCGTGCAGAAGAAGGATGGTACATGGCGACTTTGCCTTGATTACAAAGCCTTAAACAAAATCACAGTCATGAATCAACACCCGATTCCTAAGATTGATGACATTCTTGGCCAACTCAAGGGGGGAAATTTCTTCAACAAGATTCACCTAAAGTTTGGCTACCACCAGGTTTCCATCAAACCAACTGATGTATGGAAGATAGCCTTCAAATATAAAGAAGGTCTCTTTGAATGGCTAGTCATGCCCTTTGGCTTAACAAATGAAGTTTGAACGAAGTGGGATTATGGGTTGAAAATAAAATATCTCATGAGGTTGATGGATGATGTATTGAGACCCTTCACCAACTCCTTTGTGGTGGTATATTTGGATGACATCCTCATCTCCAGGAGAACGTGGGAGGAGCACATGCGACATATTCAACAGGTTTTGAACACTTTGCGACAACACAAGCTATATGCCAACTTGGAAAAATGCTCTTTTGGCATGAACATGGTCCAATAATTGGGCTACATTGGTGTTGAGCATGGGGTACATGTTGATCCAGCTAAGATCCAAGTCTTCTGTGATTGGCCAGCCCCGAACACACTGACAAAGCTTCAGAGCTTCTTGGGACTAGCCAACTTCTACCGACGGTTCATGTTGGGATTCTACCATATTGCATGGGCCCTCATCCAAGTGACCAAGGACTGTGGTAGGGCCAAGTTCATGTGGGGGAAGGAACAAAAACGAGCATTCTATGATATGAAGCATCGCTTGTGCTCAGCTCCAATACTCTCCTTTCCTAGTCTACAAAAACCATTCGAGATTGAGACTGATGCATCTGACTATGCTGTGGGTGCAGTTCTCACTCAACACGGACATCCGGTGGCATAACATAGTGATACACTCTCCGATACTGTCCGGAAATACCCCACCTATGACAAGGAAATGCATTCCATTGTACAAGCCTGTTGTCAATGGAAACATTACATTCTGGGAAAAGAGAGGATCATACACATTGATCACAAGCCTTTGCAATTCATACAAACACAGGGGAAATTGTAGAACGACCACCATCATAAGTGGTCCACCTAACTGCAACAGTTCCATATCAACATCAAGTATAAGACATGTATCTCAAATTGTGTCCTTGACTGCCTCAGTCGGCCTCCTGTGGCTGCACTCACTACTTTGCTCCATTCTTGTGGACATGAAGCATCTGAGAGGCCCTAACTTTATTAGCAAGATCTAGACTTTGCCACCACCTATCATCTCTTGGGTACATGCACGACTGTCACCAATTTTCACATTCAGGACAAACTCTTATGCCACCTGGGCCATCTCTATGTTCCTACAAGCGAGCGTGCAAAGATGATTTGGGATGCCCACTACAGTCGGGTGGCAGGACATTTTGGCATGGAGAAAACTGTGGTCGTTCTTCAGAAACATTTTTATTAGCCAAGACTTTGACATGACGTCAACAAGTATATCATATCTTGCACTGCCTATGCCATTGCCAAGCCAACCATCAAGAAGTAAGGCTTATACACCCCTCTCCCTATTCCCGATAAACCTTGGGAATCCATCTCAATGGATTACATGTCTGCCATGTAGTCCACCAAGCAAGGAAATGACTGCATATTTGTGGTCGTTGATCGATTTTTGAAGATGACCATCCTCACAGCCTGCAAGAAGAATATCACAATGATAGATACTACCAAGCTCTTCTTCGAACTAGTGTGGGTCCACTTTGGGATACCACAGACCATCATCTCCGACCAAGACAACAGGTTCCTTAGCACATTTTGGTCGAGTCTCTGGTCACTGTTGGACACCAAGCTCACAAAATCCACTTCTTTCCACCCCCAAATTGATGGCCAAATAGAGGTCATCAATCAGATGATTGTGCACATCCTGCACATGTGCAATTCTAAGCATCCACGCACATGGGAGGAGAGTCTCCCCTATGTTAAACACAATTACAATAATTCTCTCCATAGCTCCAGTGGTCATAGCCCATTTCAGGTGGGTTTGGGATTCCAACCATTGGGACCCATTGATATTGCACTTCCTCTTGCCACCGCACAGAGAGACTCTTCTCATGATCATTCTGTGATCGACAAATCCATTAGATTCATTGAGCGGATTCAACACATCCACCAACAGGTCCATGAGATTTTTCATAAATCCAATGCTAAGTACAAGAAGCGCCATAATCACCATAGGGTACCACACTAGTTTCAGGTTGGCGACAAAGTCTGGTTACATTTGCAGAAGGATCATCTCACGAGGCCCCATCAAAAGCTTTTCCCACTTCTCTATGGGCCTTACACTATCACCAAGGCTGTGGGTAGCAATGCTTTTGAGCTCAACACTCCACCCTTCCTTGGCCTGTATCCAATGTTCAATGTGGACCTCCTTCGACCATATTTTCCAGCATTATTGGACACCTTAGAGATCGTAGAACAATTGAGACCAACAGAGCTCAACCTTGACTACATAAAACAAGCATCCATTGATCAGATAGTGGACACACAGGTCAAGGGAACTCGCCAATAAAGGACCCAGTTTTATCGGATTGTCAAGGCAAGGCAACTCCTACACCAAGGAAAGTGGCTCACCTGGGGCCAAATCCAATGGAATATTCCTCACCTGGTGGGGGAAATCAACACAATGGAGACCATTGCTTCCTAAGGGGGGAGGATTGATCGAGGTGAATATTGATGGCCACCCACCTATTCCAATTGGCTCCTCTTGTTCGTTTTTGTTTATCACATTCTTCTGTACTTATTTGTAATTGTGAGTTCTACACTTCTGGGGTTGTCTGAAGCCCCACACATCCTCCAAGTGGATACTGGTGGCCTCTCACCTAATCCAACTGACTTATTTTGTATGTTTTCGTGTGAACACATCTTGTTGTACTTCTAGGGTCGTTTTGGGGCCATGAACATTGTTTTTTTGGATTGCCATAGTGAAACTATAGAGAAAGTCAGAGTTTGACGACATAATGTGTAGTTCTCTGAAATACCTTTCCAATGGGCTATCATGCGCCTAAAATGGAGGTTGTATGAAAAAATTGACCCTGGGAATATTAGGTACCAACTTACACCAACTTACCCATAGGGGCCCACATGAATTTTGGTGTTTCACCTTATAGGGTTAGGTTTTTGGATGTCTAGGGTTTTGGCATTCATGAGTAATATCAAAAGGGCCTTTGGAGCCTCATTGGAATCCATTCTTCGTAGACAGATGCACGTAACAACCACATCTCTTCTCAGAGATATCTACCACCATTTGAGCAAGTGTTTCCGTTCTATAGTTTTATAGTTTCATCCTATTTCATTTTTCAATAGAAGATATTGTTCAATGGATATATGTGTTATTCTTCATATCTCTGTGTTTATTGTATTCAATCTGTTAATCAGTTTGTTCCGCTCCTAAATCTCGATCACTCATGCTTACAAATTGGATAATGAGTTGTGTTAACACTACTTCCTTTGCGATCTTGGTCAATGGCGGGTCAACTCCATTCTTCCAGAGTGGGCGAGGACTAAGGCAAGGCTTCCCTTTATCCCCTCTTCTTTTCATTTTGGTAATGGAGGGACTTAGCCTCCTACTCAAGAAGGCACAGATAGAAGGGAAACTTTCTGGGGTCAAGATTTCCAGAATTCATAAGATTCTAAATTTATTCTTTGTGGACGATGTCCTTATCATGACTAGAGCTCGTTTAAACGAATGGAAGGATATTTAATCCTTACTGTCTACTTTATGCAAAGCATCAGGCCTGATTATAAATCCTCTTAAGTCATCCTTCCACTTCTTTGGTTTAGAGGAGGATGATTTGACTTGTTTAAAGGCACTCTTCCCTTTCAAATTTGTGGATATAATTGAAGGGTTTTGGTATTTGGGTTTTTTCCTTAAGCCTACAAATTACAGGGTTGAGGAATGGCGGTGGCTCATTAACAAGTTTGAGAAAAGGATTGGTCTCTGGTGCCACCGTTGGCTATCCTTAGGAGGGAGGTTTGTTCTTGTCAAATCAGTACTTGAGAGCCTGCACGTTTATTGGCTGGAGGTGGCCATCATTCCTACTTCTATTCTCACCGGGATTAGACAACTCATGTTAAATTTTTTGTGCTTGGGAAGTGGGGCAAGGGAGTGTATACACCTTTGCAATTAAGAAAACATTACAAAACTGAAATCCTTCGGAGGTTGGGGAGTCAAGAATTTGTTCTTGTTCAATAGAGTGTTGGCTGCAAAGACTTTGTGGAGTTGCTTGATGAAGGAAGGCCTTTGTCATAGAGTTCTAAAGGACAAATACCTTACCACTTTTTCAGTAATGTCTTGGATGAGACGCTCCACGATTAGGACTCTAAATGTCTCTAACACTTGGAGAAGTCTGGTAAAATCTTTGGATGTAGTCACATACTGGCTGTCTTGGAATCCTGGAACATGCCACTCTATCCGTATTGGATAGGATGAGATACTTGGACTGGGAAATAATTCACTTTTATCACATGAAATTATCACTACTCTTCATCAACGAAGTAGCTACTACTTGTATCAGGCAAGAGATTTGGGCAGGATAGGGGTTGTTTTGGCTCAATGGAAATAAAGTGATGAGCTGGGTATTATTGGTGAAGAGGCGTCCGAGTGGGATCACTACTGCAGAACTTTGGTTAACTCATGTATTATTTTGACTGATCAACCAGACAAACTAATCTGGACCGGGGGAGTGTAACACCTTGTTTCCCCCAGTTTGTAAAAATAACTAGACTGGCCAAGAACTGTGGAAAAACTCAGAAATGAGAATGTGTGATGTGAATGAACCTTGTGGAAAAGGTCGATGAATGTGAATAATATTATGAATTTATATTGCAGGACTACTGAGAGGGGATATGCTGAAAAAGAGACCACGATGGCTGAAGAAAGGCGGTGGAAGGAACCTGGAAAGGTGGCGTTAACTTCCACCGAAAATCAATACCGTATTTGGACTTCACTGGCCCGAAGAACCAAAAGCGGCTCGCTGGCCCCGAATTAAATGTCTCGTAGGCTGGTAGGTAGATGGCTCCTCGGGAATTAATGAGGGATGGGGAGGAGAATCGCCCATCCGTAGAGCCGTCAGGCCTGACCAACGTGAGGGAAATCGCGCCACACACAACCTCGCAAGAGGATATGACATGGGGGAGAAGCGATTGGGAGTGGACGCGAGGGGAGAAAGAGAACTCTGGCGATATGCAGAGTGAGTGATAGTAGAGAGGAAGGAGAGTAACCTTCGCTCCTGGTCACTGGAAAACAGAGACGCAGTCTCACAACATCGTGGTCTCAGATCGGGGATGGCTAGTGGTAAAACCACTGGGAGTCACTGAGCCTACGATTGGGTGGAAATGAGCACCCCTATCAGAAGTTGTATAACCCCCGGTGTTACTTTCTGATAAGTTTTTTGCCTTTGGCATCTTGAAATATATGTATTCTGACAATTATGCTCATAAGCTGTGAAATTGTTAATAATTTCAGTATAAGAATGTCTGTATGATGTTTTGATCAGTACTGGTAGTTGTATGTTTATAATGGAAAGACTACGTGTGGCTTATGTTCTCTTAAATCATTATTTATATGCATACTGATCTAATTCAAACTTCACGCCTGGTTCTCGGGAGAGAGACACCCTTATCTGCCTCAGATAGTACCCTGGGTAAACCTCCCCATAGAGATACCCTTCTTGAAAAATCCATCAAGAACCTGGAAGGAGGACGTGAAGGCGCAAGGCCTTAAGAAATCCCTGATAAGTATCGAATTGATGGACGAGATCCCGTTGAGAGATATGTGGTCACTCACGACCGTCAGATAAGAAGAAGAAGCTGGAAAGATAAGTACCTTAACCTTGATAGGTGTTGATCGACGGACGAGATCTCGTCGGGAAATATGTGGTCACTCATGACTGTTAGATTTGGTAGGAGAAAGTAGGATGTTAAGTGCCTTACCCCTGTGACTTTTTGTGTCTTCGTGGGTAGCGAAGAGATCGAGACTGTAGATCCCCAAGGTCCATGAGAGCATCCAGACCGTTGATCTTTCCATGTCCAGGAAGTCATGGGAGAGCACACAATTTAGGAACCTGTCTGAGCCGTTAGATCTTGACTGAAAAACCCGACAGCTATTGGATCTGTCAGGAGATATTTGAGGGATAAACTCCCAGTGAATAGGGGCGAAAGCCCCAAAATAGATCTGGACCGTCCGAATAATGGAGGCCATGTGTCAAGAGATTTTCCACTTCGGGAAATCGAGAGTCGAGAACTCGGGGCATTCCATGGTAGAAACCTCGAAGTAGATTCGGGTCATCCGATTAAAGGAAGCCACGTGTCGTGAGATTTCCCATTTCGGGAAATCGGGAATCGAGAACTCAGGAGTTCTGGTGATGAGAGATCAGGATGTTCCATGGTGGAAAACCTGAAGCAGTCGTAGACCGACCGATTTCGGGTGGCTACGTGTCGAGAGATTACTCGTTTCCAGAAATCGGGGATTGGGGATTCGGGAGTCCCGTTGACAAGAGGTTGGGATCTCGCCTTGACAAATCCCGACGGAAGAGAGACCGTGGTCATATGGGAAGAGGTCATATTGACCAAGGCATAACCCAAGGGGCTAATCACTGATTTAGGCTTGTTTGGAACTTCGGCGTTTCGGCACTCTGGATACCAAAGGGCATGTTCCCTTGTGATCTCAAACCTGAAATCTAGACTTATAAATATTGAGATGTTAACATGTGGTTAAGCTCCGATGAATGGACAAGATCCTCTCGGAGAATCCAGGGTCTGGGATGACCATGAAATGTGAGGAAGAGACGTCGGCTTTAAGCTGGGGCGTGAATGCGCATTAGGGTAAGTGGCGAGCAGATCTGGACGACCAGAGTCCACCCGCCCAGATCTACGACCGAGGCTTCATTCCAGAGCCCCCTTGTTTTTCTGCCTTTAGCAGTGAGGGGGGGGGGTCCAAAATCGAACACGCAACTTTTGAACAGTCAGGATTTATTTGCCTTGATTAACGGCGTTCAGGTGAATTCTAGACCCCCCATTGCCATTCTGCCTTTAATGGGGGGTGGGGTCCGGAATGGTGTGGCGTGTGAAGTGGGACCCTCCTCCTATCACGTCGCCCTCTGGGTCGTGTTACCCCTCTCGCCACCTATACTCCACTCAACCGCTCGACAAGGCCATTCCTAATGGCTATTCACTAACCCTGTTGGGATTCGTCTCTATTGGCCAGTCACTAGCCCTGTCAGGGTTCGACGGTTGCAGAGTCGAACGATTCGACATTTTTGTAGCGCCAAGGTGTGAAATACAAGAAGTGCCATGATTATTTGACCTGTGATCTTGACCCGCGATGACATGGGAGAGAGAGAGAGTTAACTTATGCTAGGCCTCTGTAGATATTTCGAGGGCTCTGATTCTGCAGAAATCAACGAAAACTTGATTATGGTAGTGGGTGCATTTTACAAATTGGTATCAAAGCATGGTGACAACACTCGGCCTGATTGGGCTCATGAACGAGTTGTGCATAAGCTCCGTTTGAAGCACTCTTAAGAGGAGTAACCCCCTAACTTAACTCTCTTATCTAGGATCAAAACTTGGAAATGAGAACTCGACTGTGTATGCATGTGAAAGAGTTATGAATGTATGCGTAGGTTATAAAAATGTATCTAACTCTTGACTAATAACCAGCGTTTGTCTTTTCACCCAAGCGGACGATCAGCGGCGGGAATTTATAGACGCAGAGGATGGTGACTCACCAAGAGATAGGAGAAGGCTCCCACAATAGAGACGAAGATTCTGATGAAAGAAGAGCAATAGGAACCCCTCCAGATATAGCTGAGACTGTGAGGAGTCTCATGGTTGAATTGCAAAGCTGCAAGGCCGACAATGAAAGGATGATGAAAGAACAAGAAAATCAAACTGAAATTAATGCATTTTTACTACAGAGCTTATCCGAACTACAACGAAAAATGCAACATGAACCCGAGATACAGAAACATGGTCATATCAGTGGCCATACTGAGAGGATCACCTCAAGGAAGGTCCACCCCAGAGGTAAAGGACTAGTGCCAGACGATTCCTCTGAGAAGGAAGTTGGTGATTCAGAAGGCTCTTCCAGCAGCATGATTGGTTCCTATTCTCGAAGAAAATAGAAGAAGCAAAAGACTTCCAAGGGTCATAAATTTGAGGAATTCATAAAGGCCAAACCTCCCTCCTTCGATGGTGAGATAAAGAAGGGAGAGGAAGAAGAGGCCTGGCTACTTGGACTGAAGAAATATTTCAGAGTCCATGATTTTTCATAGAATTTGAAAGCCCGAGTGGTCACTTTCAACTTGAATGGAAAATCTTCCATCTGGTGGGAAGATCTTAAGAATGTGAAAGGGGTTCGCGAGGAGGACCTGTCCTGGAAACAGTTTGAGAAATACTTTTGGAAGAAGTATTTGTCGGAAAAATATTTCGACGAGAAGACAAAAGATTTTATGAACTCAAACTGGGGCAACTCACTATAGAGGAATATGTCAACAAATTCCTTGACTTATTGAGATATGTACCCTACATCAAAGCAGAGAAGGTGAAGGTGCAACACTTCATCAGTGGGCTACCCAAGGAATACCGGAACATAATTGAATTTGATGAGCCAAAGACCTTAGAAGACACTATTTGAAAGGCAACATATTGTCATGAACAATATGGACATCGGGCAGAGTCTTGTGGAGACTGGAAACAAAAGAGTGGTTCGAGATTTCAGAAAAAGGGGATCAAATCCTCAGGATTTAAGAACTACAAGAAGAACCCCAGAATGAACTTTCCAGCATGGAGTGTACTCCAACAGAACTTTCCCTCATCGGATGGAAATAAAACTTCTGGACCTATACCAGTAAACACTGATAACCCAAAGAGAGAACCTTTGAAATGTTGGGGTTGCGGAGAAGAGCATCTCCTGAGAGACTATCCACACCGACAACAGAACAATCAGAAATTTTATAACATTCAGGAAGCTACCATAGTCAATGATGTGGCAAGGAGTGTGCTGCAGATTTATGTAGCATTGGATAATAACCAAGCTGACCACCAAGCTTCAGTGGTGGAAATAGAAGGTATGATTTTCAACCATATGGTGTCTGTTTTGATTGAACCTGGTTCAAATTTGAGTTATATATAGCCCCTAAATCTGTTGATAAGTGTAAACTACAACCACAAAAACAAACCAAGCCATGGTTGGTACAGTTAGCCATTGACACCAAAAGAAGGGTAGCAAAGGTCATACCAGCCTGCCAATTAATGTTGGGTGAATTCTCCACCCAAGCAACCCTTAACATATTACCTTTAGGATCATACGATCTGTTGATTGGTATGAAATGGATAGCCACCCATAAAGCCAGACTAGACTGTTACCATAAAACCTTGGAGTGTGTAAGTAAATAAGGGAGAAGGATAACCCTTCAAGGGATCCGAAAACCTGTCTCGGTGAGGCAAATATCAGCCCTGCAAATGAGAAAGTATTGCCGAAAAGGATGTCCCCTATATGCAATACAGGTGTTGAAAACAATCGAAGGTGATAAACCAAGCCCTGATGATCACCCTATCCTGAGAGAATACAGAGATGTGTTTCCAGAAGAGGTACTGGGTCTACCTCCGAGAAGAGACATTGACTTCTTGATAGAACTTGCACCAGGAGTGGTGCCGGTGTCTAGGACACCCTACTGGATGAGCACACCTGAGTTAGTGGAACTCAAATTGCAATTGAAAGAAATGATGGATAAGGGTTATATTCGACCCAGCGTGTCCCCATGGGGAGCACTGTTGGGTGTGTGCTATATTCTTTGCATGTGTGTGTGTGTGGGTGCGTTAGATATGACAACTGCGTCTGACGATCCCCTCACCTGGGATTTTGCTATTTTTAGCAGATTTTGCTATTTTTAGCTGATTTTTCTATTTTTAGTGGATTTTGCTATTTTTAGCTGATTTGTAAATTAATCCCGGATTAAGGGATTAGGGTTTTGGTATCTACGGAATACCTAAAAACATTGTATATATTGTATGGCGAATGGTGAAATTCGA